>JAHWFP010013178.1:27900-38408 GCA_023313725.1 Lithobius niger
GGGGGGGGGGGAGGTAACCGTGCCGTCTGACGCAGCAAATAACTCAGAAGAATTACGAATACAGAATCAAGTTCGTGAATCTTGCCTTAAAACCGCCATATAAAGTAATAGTTATTGGTCAAAATCGAGCGGTTATCGATTTCTAATCCACGGCTGTGATTATTGGCCTGGCTCGAGTATGCAAATAGGTCGAGGAAGGAGCCCCGAGACATATTTCCATACGAGAGCCGGGGACAATAATCGCAGCCGTGGGTTACAAATCGATGACCGCTCGATTTTAACCAATAAATTATTTATATCACGGCTGGGACGTCAAGCTAACTCTTATTTAATTAAAACGTTTTGTGTTTGTGAAAATTGCTTCAGGAAATACGGTAATACCGTATGTCAAAATGAATGAAAGTAATTCCCTTTGCACGTTTTTATTGCGTTACGGTTTTCGACGCTGTATAATTTTGGTTGAGAAGTGTGCGTTCCAGTCGCGTGATCCGGAAGTGTCAAAAGTTACCCCACACTTTTTGCGATGACGCACACTTCCGCTCACGGTTAACGGGATTTAACCTACGGAAATTTAGCATGGCTTTGAGTCAACGTGACGTCACAGCCGTGGTATAAATCATTTTAATTACCCTAGTTGGAAAACATACTTATTCATCTTTCATCTAATCCTATTTTCGGCAGTAGTATTTTGCCTTGTTCACAGTGCTGAATAGACATTAAAATAAGGTGAGAACCCCACGTCAATGGGTATGTGGGCCCGCAATCTTGCAAACCCGGCATCTTGGACCCTAATTTGCAATGACGTGGTGTTCTACCCTTATTTAAAAACAGTGGAATTGGAGTTCAAATTTAATAGTTCGTTATGTTCGAGTGAACTCTAATCCGTTTTTATTCGTGTACCTTCAAAGCTTGAGTATGGGGATACGAGCTTTAATGCTTTTTTCTAAACGTCATAGCCATGTTTTGTTTAGTTAATTATCTTTACAGCATTGTGAACAAGGTAAAAAACCAGTTGCAGAAAATTTAATTTGACCCTGCACTCGCGCATATTGTGAGTTATTTGCTGTGTCAGACGGCACCATTACCTTATCGACTTCCACACTCATAAAGTAAATCAACTCAATCTACTATGAGGCCCCTTTACTCATTTCTGAGGACCTTTAGACATTTTTTGGGTCTGTTTTGCTGTGTTGTACTAATATTTCTCTTTTTACCTTATTTAACCCCTAAATCCTCCATAATTGGACGCCGAAAAGGCCCTTTTAGGTTGAATTCACCCCTCCCGCCCCTTAATACCGCCCCTGAAGCAACATCGTAACAATCTTAACCAAGACAAGAACCAAGCCAGTGACTGCACACCTTAAAATGCAGGTTCCTTTAAAGGCAACAAAAGAAATTTAAAGTATATTATACGCCCACTGTTTCCTCCATGCATTCTTGGTTCAGCATTACAAACGCCCATAAGTCAATCTTTCCCCGCCATGTTCTAGGGTGCCGGAGGAAGAGTGGTTTCCCTGGGGTCCACCTGTCAAGAGGAGGTGAAATACGGGGTCAAGTTCGAGATTGCAACTTACACTAATGTAGCCCGTAAGGCACCCACCCACGCAAGGGGATAGAAAGGCCATGCGGGGGTGGGAATGGCTGAGAACACCCAGACCAGTAAGGTAGAGGGAACAGTAACTGACCTTTGGGTTTGGGTCACTGCCGACTTTGGAGGGTTTGTTGTTAACGAACACCGACGGTCTGTAACAGGGTGAACGGGGAATGGGGTAGCGATTTTTCTGATTTTTCAACGTACTTGCCGCTTACAAACCTAGACGAGAAAATGAGTTGATGGCGGTTCGCTTTTTCACCTCGAGTGATTGTTAGTTTTTAAAATTTAAAAGCCGAACTAACGTGGTGTAAACGTTGAGCGCCACAGCGACAACATTTCAGCGCATTTGATTGTATGCAAGATGACGCAAAAATCAAAGCGCTACAATGTAGGTAAACTGCTGTAGCCTAGCCCCTAATTAAAATAAATCATTTTCATTAACCATGTTGGAAAACATACATATTCGTCTTTATCTAAGCCTACTCACATCCATATAAATGAATTAGAACGAGTAATGCATTATTTTAAAGATAGAACTTATCATAAGACGACGCAAAAATCAAAGTGCTACAGGGTTAATAAACGGCTGTAATTAATAGTTTTAATTACCCTTGTGTGAAAACAGACATCTTCACCTTTCATTTAAGCCCAATTATGTCAGTGGATCTTAATTAGAACTAACATTGCAGCTGCTGAAAGTCAGGAATTATAATTCACAAATGTGGTGTTGCATGTGCAGCATACATAAACTGCCTAATAGAACTTAAATGACCATTTTCGGCCGGAAGGGTTAATTTTACAAAAAATCATGAATAGAAACTTTTCTGAAGAAAATTTTATTCTAAACATAATTGGTAACCGGTTTATTTTCGATCGGGTGAACGGTTTAGGCCCTAGAAGCAAAAAACTGTTTTTGGTCGCCATTTTTGGACGCCATTTGGAATTCCGAACTTAGGAGGAGACATTCGAGTTAGCACCGGGCAGATTCGGATTCAGCAGGCCCAAATTAGGGTAAAACCACCCGGTGCTCAAATATCTGAACTTTTGCTATTGAACTTTTTTTTTTTTTTTTTTTTCTTCCAGCCTTAACGTCGAATACTCAACTGCGTTTTGGTTTTGTGTATCTGTGTGTTTGTATGTTAGGGAAACGGTAACATTCGCAATTTTGTTCTTATTTTGCTTGAAACTTCATGACAAGGCAGCTCTCCCCTCCCCATATATAATCTCACGCTCCGCTCCTGTATATCAACATGTAATGGTGGCGGCCCTTGTAAGCATTCCACCAATCAAAATGAATTAATTCACGCCGATTTGCCTCAGTACTCAGAAAACCCCTTAAGATTTATTTGGCCATCCTCTTAAAAGTTTCAACCTTGACTTTTACAATTAATTATGAAATACACGCACCAAAATGGAAACCAGAAAAAAAAATGCCTTGATAAACAAGCAAATGTTAGTGGGCCGTGAAGAGTGAGTTGTTGCAGACCTAAGCACGTGCTTCAGTCCAAAAAGTAACGCAGACATGTGACTTGCTCAGGAAGGCAAATGTGACTCAACTGCTAATTCGCAGTTTTCTTTCGAAGTAAACAATTAAGAGAAATACCTACCAAGTTGTTGTGCATTTTGTTCGTTGACCCTGTTTTAGGGGGTTATTATTATTATTACGTCTTGAACGGTAAATCGACAAGAATTAGAGGTGGGCGTGGGTCGGGTAAACCGCGGTTCGATACGGTTCGGGTCGTTCCGGGTCGGGTCGGTTCCAAAAAAAAATAATTACTGCGGTTTGCGCTTTTGCGGGCAACTGCGATTATAAAAAATAAAATTACGAGCGGTTTCGGATAAACTGCGGGTAAACCACAGCTAAAATAAATAACCACTGATAACAGCTTTTCATATAGGAAATGCGAAACTATTGTGGCTATTTGCTTTTTTTTCCATTGATTCACTTTCACCACTATAGGTGAACGCAAGGCCCATTGAGGTAGAAACTTCAAGACTCGAAAGTCGCCGTCAATAGCAAATTAAACCATACAAACAGCAAATCCACGCTTGATTTGGAAGAAGGGACGCATGCTGTCAAGATTTTATTTTAAACTTATTTCTAAGTAACTAAAAAAAAAAAAAATACATTGAACAACAGAAAATAGTAATCAACTATAAAAAACGTCGTTTGTTGAATTGTAACTAAGTCTTCGTGTGGTTTTCTTTTGTTTCCGACATTTTTTTTTCCGTAAATAATGCCTTTATTAAATTTTTATTTCGCGGTTAACCGCGGGTCGGATCGGGTTTTATTATTGCGCACATTTCTGGTTTTGGGGCGGTTCGGTTGTCAGTTCAAACGTTACGGTGCCCTGCGGGTCGGTTCCAGTTCCTGCAAATGCGGGCAATTTCGGTTGGCGAAAATTTGACCCGCGCCCACCGTTAACAAGAATCACCAGATGTAATACCATAAGTGTTATTATTGGTCGTTTTTAGTCTTCTGTAAAGCCGTACCGGCTGAGAAGACTATTGCAACGACTCTGTCCGTCCGTCGCTTTTTTTTCAACTTCGGAACGGTACCAGCTAAAGACGACACGGACGATTAGTTATAGTGACTACAATTAAGTTTAAAAACACGGAAAATTAAAAATCATTGCTTCCTCATAGCTAATAGACTTTCTCGACGAAACTAAATGAAATAATAACATTTGATCGTCGCATGTAAACCCTAAGAATAACATGCAACCGTAAAAACAAAAAGATTTCGTTAAAAACACACATTTAGAATAGTCTCGACGCCATGCATGCTGCACGGATGAATAGGCTCCTACTATCAAATCAATTTCTTCGTTTATCTGGTATACTTGCGAAATTAAAACGTCAGGTAAGAAAAAAATTAGGCCTAAAAACTGAAAACTAGGCCTAAAATCACGTTACCACGGCAACGAGCTGCTGTGAGCCGACACTATATTATGACGTCACTCGTTTGCGTCTCTCCCGTCACTTAGCTTGATTTCAACAAGAGAAGGAATGCGCAAAGAAATTTCTTTTTACACAATAAATAAGCCTCCGTACCTCCTTAACTATTGAGTGTAAAGTTGTTGCGCCCACGTGCACCAGTGAGCAATTAAGCGGTCAAGGTTATTGACATCACTGTCACTAGATGGCGCCCATCCAGCAGTTCGAAATCTGTGTTTAAAAACGGTCGATATACAGTTTAACTTTAACGGTCGATATACAGAAAAAAACGTCGTTAGGCCTAACTTTACTGCTTCCCCTTTGGTGCACATGGACGCACCAACTTTACACTCAATAATTAAGGAGGCGCGTGGCTTCTTTGTTGTGTAAAAAGAAGTTTATTTGTGTGTTGCTACGCCTGTTCAAGGTAATGGCTAGACAGAGCTTGATATCAGCAAATGGCTGCAGATGCTGCTATCAACTAAAACACAAAAACAAACAAAGCCCCCCCCCCCCTTTAATACACGTTTTGCAGAGAAGGGGTTGGACAAAACAAAGTTTTTTAGGCCTAAGAAAGCCTCTCTCACAGCATCGGCTTGACTAACGACGTCCTTTTTTTTTCACATCTATTAGTATCCAGTGCCCTTTACAGCAAGTTCAACGACCGACTTTATAATTTCGATAAGTTCGTTAATAACTTCTAAAGCACACCAAAACAAAACAAAAACAAACAAAAATTAAAGTAAAAATGGTCCCGTCGTAGCAGCCGGGGACTGCAACGAAAGGCAGTGAGTGCCCGTTTAAATAGTAAAAAAAAAATGTACCTGTCATTATGTTGTGGGCTTCGCTCTAATACCTGGGTGCTACGACGGGAGTATGCTTATTTGTCATTATAACTGCAACACCCTTTTTTTCTTCGTAAGAAAATAATAATTGCAGATGCGCTGTAAGGAAAGCATCGGGAAATAATTTCCCATTATTTTCCCGTTATGTGTTCGCTTTGATAGTTGCAAAAAAGATCCGAAAGGAAATAAAACTCGTTTGATGTTTATCACCAAGTTTTCAAAAACACACACGATTCGTTATTCTATACCGAATAGTATACGGTAAACCGTTAGTATAAACCGTTCTAAACCGTTAGTATACGGTTTTCGCTGTTTGGCGTGGTTTATTTGTTCCTTCATGTAAGGTAAGGTTTAATCGAACCGAAATCAAAACAGAAAACGAACACGAATAAGCTTTCCTGTAAGGTTTCATACACCGCAATGTGATCTAGTGTTTAGCCTACGTGAAACCTTACTGCAGTATTCAACATTAGATTCATAAATAAAACTAGGCCGTCGTCAAATTGAATTTTGAAAAAATGGAGCGAGACGGTTGCAAACAATTCGTGTTGCCTTGGAGACAGCGTTGTGGCTCATCTTTTCGGCTGCGTCATCGCGTTTTGTTTCTTTGTCCATTTGCTTTCGTAGCGCGTCGCTGGATGGCGTTGACGGTGATTACGACGAGCTGTTTTCCAACTTTTGTCTATTCGATAAAGCACCCAAAAATTTACTAACGATGCGACAGATTTTCGTACTTCGGAAACTCCGGTGAGCAAATAAGTGAGCACATCACACCACCTGTGCAATTGCATATAGTCACCCTGCTTATTTACTCAACAACATGTCCGATTTTGAACTTTTAAAACCACCTCTGGTTACAGTGCTGTCAGTGTACCAAATCTGGTGTAAATTGATGCAGTGGTTAGTTCATGAAGCGGTTACAATGGTAGCATTGGATTGGAGTTGCATCGGCCGTCGGCTTCGCTCCACTCCAATTAAATCCATTGCAACGGCTATTTAATGATTATTACCTGAGTTTTAGTACAGTGTAGATCAAATTACAGTTTAACTTAAAAAAAATTGATGTCAAAACAAAAAAAGGATAGTATTTGATGTCTAAAATGATGTCTAAACAAAAAAAAAGGATAGTATTTGCTGTCTAAATTGATGTCTAAACAAAAAAGGAATAGCATTTGATGTCTAAATTGATGTCTAAACAAAAAAGGAATAGCATTTGATATCTAAATTGATGTCTAAACAAAAAAGGATAGTATTTGCTGTCTAAATTGATGTCTAAACAAAAAAGGAATAGCATTTGATGTCTAAATTGATGTCTAAACAAAAAAGGAATAGCATTTGATGTCTAAATTGATGTCTAAACAAAAAAGGAATATCATTTGATGTCTAAATTGATGTCTAAACAAAAAAGGAATAGCATTTGATATCTAAATTGATGTCTAAACAAAAAAGGATAGTATTTGATGACTAAATTGATGTCTAAACAAAAAAGGAATAGCATTTGATATCTAAATTGATGTCTACACAAAAAAGGATAGTATTTGATGTCTAAAATGATGTCTAAACAAAAAAGGAATAGCATTTGATGTCTAAATTGATGTCTAAACAAAAAATGGAATTACATTCTTTTGTGAATGATTTCAAACTTTGCACATTCTACTTTGTGATGTTGCTTACAAAAAAACTCAAAACAAACTTCTCCTACTTCAAAAGAAAAAAGTGTGTTAAATTTAAAATAAAAAAAAAAGTACTAATTACAAGGCATATCTTTCTGTGCAACCGACAAATAATGTTACAGAAGTCAAGTTTTCTACTGCCGGATATCAATGTCGTACAAAAAATGGTCTACTTTAGGGACTTATTACATGAGCAGATCTTTTGTCGTTCTCACTTTAGGCTCGAATGGCCTTGAAGGCAAATCACTTTATTCTTTCTGACAACTTGATTTCCAACACAGATGTTAGCAATAACGCACGCCCTCGCCGACTCCAGCACTTTTCGAGGACATGGGGTTTGGGGTAAAGGGCCATCCAACTCGGTTTAAAAGCGAAGGTCGGGCTACCTAAACAAAATGTAATGTCAGAAAAACATTGGTTTTTAATCCGGGTTCACGATTTACCCGTGAGTGAATGTGTGAACGGGTTTATCATTTTGCTGCAAAATGTCATACGCGCCCGCACCACACAAGAGCTGGGGGGTGTGGGGTGTTGGCAGAGTTATCAATAAAAGTATCAAAACCTAAGTAAAACGTATGTAAACTTATAACTAATGCCGAAAAAAATAAATACCTTGGTTCTCATAAGTGTGCAAACCAAAAGTCGATGCGGGAGGACGGCATTTTATTTTTATCTTTTTGACCTCTTCAAGTCTAGTGCGGTGCGGCCACATTTTGCCGATCATTGGGGGTAACAATGAGTTTCCAAGGTCATATCAGGCAGGATATTGTTGCATATCGTAATGTTGCAGCACACTTTTACATCGAGATTGCCCATGGTAGTCAGAAAGAGAGATAGCGCGAAGTATCCATCATCCAGGGCCCACTGATATATGACGGACTATTAAAGAGTAGCACTGTTCAGAATGTTGCATCCATCACTACATCATCGCCTGGAACAGCAATGCCAGCAGAGAAATAACTCGCAAGCAAAGGAAACCATCGACGGATGCGAGCCTTCCTTAGACCAGGAACGTGTGGTTTGGTACGTCCCTGCTTAGACGGTTTTTTTTTAATTGATAAAATCTTAGAAATCTAGAAATCTGCTGCCGAAATCTGTAGATTTCAAATGACACTCATCATCTTGAGTTTGTGACAGTATTACAGTTAGAAAGCTTAAATATTTGATGAACTTCCGGTTAGTCACATCTGAGCAGGTGCATGACGTCAGTTTTCAAGATGGCGGGCCCAGATTGTTGTTGATGTGGGGTTCTCTCCACATTTTCCCTTCCCTTTACATTTTCACTTTGTCAACAAGGAACAAAATCAAAAGTGCTACAGCCTCTTCAAAATCCTGATGTAAGAGGTTACTTACCAACCATGGAGATGCTACAAAAATACTACAACGAACTATCCAAGTGACGCATTTTGAAGTGTTTTCTGGGGCAAATATTGCTACAAGCAAGACTAGAGAATGGAGAAAATAGGCTGCTGCATCAACGAACGGGACCTGCACTTGCCGTTCAAGCTTGGTACCACTGGTGGCGACTTGTGAAACCAGGTCAAAACCTTCAAAATCTTTCAATTCGCTGGTCTATTTCATACATGTTTGTTTATGCCTTACTGAAACCAAAGGTTAGAACCAGCTGTTGAAAGTTCTCCATCTGGTTTAGAGCCATTACACCTTGGAACTGCCTTCCGGAACACGTTGCGAAGGCTCCATCTGTTGAAAACTTCGAGAAAGATTTTGATGAACTTCACAACCTTTAGCAGACTTAACGTTCGTCTGTTGGGCCTCATAAGTTTTTCTTCTGGCCGTCGGTTTATTATGTTGTGTTATGTTATGTTATGTAACAATATTGATAAACGACAAAATTTTCCGTTTTGTTGCGATTGCGACACTCCTCACTCAGCTCGACTCGCGCCAACCGTCACAAACATCAAACTTATCCTAAAAATCCTAAATCCTGCCGAAAAATGCTACACGACTGAAAATGCTATAACATATAGCATTTCAACCAAAAAACTTTCGATTTCTTTAAGAGTGAAAAATGCTACCATAGCAGAACACACTACGTCTCGTAACAAGGCTTTGTGAGAACCTTCACACGTTACAATATAGCGAAGGCAAACCATTTTTATGTTATCTTATCGCGATGAGTTCCAGTGGGTCTGCATGAAATCTTAAAGAGATTTGAGAGATTATCTCCAACAAGGCTGGAATGCCTTGAGTCACGACCATGCCCGACCCAGCCAATCCAAGCTTCCTTGTCTCCGTGAGTGATTAATAATGTTTATCGAAAATGATTCGGTGAATTCTGAGGTAGGGTTTCCTTACAATACAGAAAAAAGAAGGAAAAAAAAACATGAGCGCAAGTGCAAGACACCCGGTGACGTCAGCACACAAATCGAAGGACGCAGTGGAAAACAGGGAACTGTTTAGGGTAGCGCAATAATTTCACATTAAGAGCAATTTCCTGTATTAGCATTTGACCTCAACCTCCCATGCTAAAGCCGAAATTTCGATGCTTAATTTCTCTGCTGTCGTTCAACATTATCCACTCAAATTTAATGCAGCCTATAAGCTTTGTTGGACTTGGTGAACATGTGTCCGAGCTTTTATTTATTTCTAATTTGTCACATCGGAGATATGGACTTGAGCTGGAATCGTGATTTTCATTATTGGGTTGTTGTTATGGTTGTTCTTTCTGGCACGGCACGTTTCTACTCTCTACAGATCGAACTTTTTGTTCTACAAATCTGGTTCTTACCTTATTTTACAGGTTTTGCTCTGTAGATGTGCCCTTTCAATAAGGCCTTTCCTAATTGGTTAAGTGGTTCAAGGGGTAGGGAGCTCTAAATGACCTGATTGACTCTTTTACATTGTTTTAAACATTGTTATTGTTCAACAAAGCCAATCAGCAAACGCCAGCTGCAAGACGTAGACTGAAGATTAAAGGGTTTGTTTGTGCAAACCGTAACTGATAAAGATACAAAACATTAAAACAAGCTTATCTAAACTACATGGTATGCCAAAGTAGCACGAATTAGAAAACAAAAACAAACTCGTTTGACGCTTAAGGTTTGGTTTAACTGATCCGAAGTCAAAATAGCAAAGGAACATAAATAAACTTGCATGTAAGGTTTCAGATACTGTAGTGTTACCGGATTGATTAGTCCACGTGAAACCTTTCTGCTGTATCCAACTCTTATACACGTAAATACAATTGAGGAGCAGTCATGCAAAACCAGCCAACTCCACTTAATGTTATTTTGTAATAAAGGCAAAAAACGTCTGGGACTTTTTTATATCAATATCAGCCACCTATCAACAAAGTTGCTTGTGACATATGATTGCAAGGTAGTAGATGCATGTGGATTATAATTTTAAAATATTTGGTCGCAAATTAAGGTTCAGCATGCAAATGAGTTTGGGACTTGGCTGGATTTGCTCAAAAATATATGGATTTGGCTGGTTTTG
>JAHWFP010013179.1:0-56736 GCA_023313725.1 Lithobius niger
CACCCAATTGGCTCTAAAATATTACACGATGGAGGGTCTAGCACAAAGGCCCCCCCAAGCTCCGGAGTTTTTAGAAATTTTGATTGATGAAACCGTCATTTTTGAGGTGCTAAAATGAATATTTTGTATTTCCCAATCATCTCTTTTTTTTGTTGTAGCTTATCATGTAGGGGTAATAAAATGTTTCATTTCTAGATTTAAAGTTGGTTTTCATTTTTCCGAAAACATATATGATAAATTTTCTGACGTGCACAATACTGAAAGCATAGTCAGTTTTCAGGAAAAACCATACAAGCCAATGGTTTCTTAAGTTGAAACTCCTGTGTCTTTACAGATTTAGGGTGGCCCCACACTAAAATCGACAAAACGTCGTTGCAAGACGAAACGTCGCATCTGGTGGAGAGACCCCCATCACACGAAACTAGAAGGAGATTCGCTTTGTTGTCATGAGACACCTAAAGATGTCTCGCGACTACGTCGCATCCGGTGTGTGGCGCTCAGCTCATTACTATGGTTTTGGAGACGTCTGCAGCATGCTGAGACAGGTTTCGACAAAATGTCCTGTCGTGAGACGTTTTGTAGAGCTTGGTGTCGGCAGAGTCCGTTGATTTAACGAACCGACGAAGCGACGGTGTCGGCCATCCTTAGCCTACTTATCATTTAGACATGAACACTGCTCATTTTTGAGAAATTAGCCTGGGTACTATCTATAGATTCTATTATCTAACACTAAACTGACTAACCAACTAGCAACTATCAGATTAATTTTTAAGGTTGGGGGGGGGGGGGGGGGGGGTTGAACTAATGGGCTAATAATCTCCTTTTGTATTTTAACCAGAGTAGATAAGTCTTGTCCCGTGTGAAACACTAAAGGCAACTTGTCTCATCGATGCCGAAATTGAGCTCGACAGGTTAAAATACGAGACGAATAAAAAAGCTGTCAGCAATATGTTCATCCACGTTTTCTGAAAATGATACACCGACTTTCGCATCACCTTTACTGAACCGATAATTTTTGTCATTATTAATGCTTTGTCTGTTCCTTCTTGACATCGTAAGACCTCTGTTGAACTACGGTATACAAATGTATCGTAGTGTTTGTGTGGCCTGCTACCTGGCAACATTGGTACGTCACGTGAAATCAAAACTAAACCCACATATTGGGGTTATAGTACATTGCATCCTCGACGAGACCGAGATCTCAGGTGATGAAACGAGATCGAAACTTCCATGATTAATATTGAGACGAGAGACTGAGATAGCTGTCTGGTGCGAAACACGGCTAGTCCGGTGGAGTGACTGAAAATTTATAAGTGGCCTACTCAAGGCTTTAAGGTTACATATTTTACAGTCTTACATGGCTTCATTTTTTTTGTCAACTTTGTAAGCAACTGTTATATGGTCTTACACTTTTTCTGCATGTATGTATTTTGATTCCACCATTCCTCATTTTATTTTTCCTTTCACAAGCTAGGCTGGCTAAGATGTTTATTAAAATTGGCTCGGATTGATGCACATGGCTTCACATGGAAAAGTGCTTCTTCATTAAGGCACTCAAGCAAAAGAAGCAGTTAGGCCAGTTTTAGCATTTCAGCCAAAGCAACTTTTTTATGCATTTGAGTAAATCCTTCATTATGGAGCGTAACGTCGTCTGCATTGAATCACCAGGTCATTAGGAGGTTGTTTCTCCACTAACTAAATTTAGGCCATGTTTACATCCTTTAATGACTTGGTATGATCAGTTTTCTGAGTTAGTTGATTAGTGACAAAAAATGCATTTGGGATCAACCTCTGATCTTTTCCTTATGCACTTAGCATATAACTGGGGGGAAAAAAGCCACTGGAATTAATTTAGTGTTATGTTTACACGTGTCGTAATTTAGTACAAGTATGATAGTTGTACTATAGCCATAAAACGATTAAACGTTGTGTGTTGCATTTGATATAATTTTAAGAAAGGATTCACTGTTTAACTTTGGTAGTCCTACCATTTTATCATCTAGCGAGTTATGCTCTACCAAAACAGTCCAAGTAATCTTCGACTACCTACGAATCGTTGGTGGCCTAGTCTTGCAGGACTAGGAGACAGAAAATTCGCAAGTAGTCAACGATTACAAGTCTGCTGTTTTAGTAGACGAAAAACATTCAATTTGAAAACTAAAATAAACACGAAAGTTATGTAAACCTACCGTGACAATTTATATAGTGACAATGCCATCCAACTAAAACACTGCAATTTGTTTTCCATTATTTAAAAATTCTTCCCGGTTGAATTGCAGGTTATTTTTGTTTTCATATTGGGGTAAACTTTTATCATGATCAGACAGTAGAAGTTTTATTTCAATTAATGGGTGAGGGTTTGGGCCTGTACTGCTGTGATATTTATTGGCTGTGCAAATAGTCTATTCGATAAAACGAGGGTTACTTGAATAACAGGAGGGTTACTTGAAAATTGGAGGGTTACTTTAATAAAATGTGCAGGGTTACTTGAATAAGTTGGAGGGTTACTTGAATAAGTTGGAGGGTTACTTGAATAATTGGAGGGTTCTTGAATAATTGTAGGGTTACTTGAGTAATTGGAGGGTTACTTGAGTAATTGGAGGGTTACTTGAGTAATTGGAGGGTTACTTAAATAACTGGAGTGTTATTGGCATAACTGGAGGGTTACTTGAATAACTGGAGGGTTTCTTGATGGAGGGTACTTGAATAATTCTAGGCTTTCTTCAATTTACTTGACGTGTTTGTATAAATGGGAGAAAATAGAAATTTTGTACAGACCCAGTCTTGAAAACCTGCAAAATTTGTTGAAAATAATTAAATATTATCGCAGCTATGCTGGAGAAATCCTGGCAAATTCATAGAGTCTTTGAAGACTCTTGGAATGTTTTTGTTTGTATTGTTTTCTAACCAAAAGAGACATGTGATTGAGCTCGTTTAAAAAAAAAATGCCAAATTAAATTTTCGACTGCAGAATTTATCAGCAGTTAGCATCGTATTAATAAATCTCTTACATGCCAATTACAATAAAAAATCATTAATAAAATAAATTGCATTCCTTTATTGTTAATTTAACACTTTACAGGATTCGTGTCCAACAGCAGTGCAAACTGCTCATTTTTTTTTATTTTAAGAAGATCTTAATTTAATTTATTTAACAACTCATTTTTTTTTGAGCACTTCAAATACATCGCAACATTAAAAGGTTTTTGAATTTTGATCATAGGTCATTGAAAAATTGCTGGAAAAATTCTAGATTTTTATGCAAAGGTTTCTGTACAAAACCCTGTGAGATTGCTAGCGAGCCGTGGACAGGGTGCATGTATTTGTGCACGTGTGATTGTGTGACATTGTATGTGTGTTTGTGTCACAAGCTCCTAATTCCAAGACACGAAATCACGCTCAAATTCAAAATAAACAAATCCTACCGATTTGCGAATGTTCAGCAGGCTGCATTGACTAAAGATGGGAAAAAATCTAGTCCTCCTGTCTGCATTAAGCCACCACAAGAAGCTCATTTACAAGATTTACATTATTTACATTGTCCGACATGCATTGATGTTTGTGGAAATATCAGTCGTCTGCTATTTCGACAACTTACGATCGATGCATGTCGGACAATGTAAATTTCGTGTCTTGGAATTTTTCTAACATTCAAAGTATGCTGGTTCATTTTTTTCACGTAAATAGCCTAAATAAATACAGATGGAAACCTATTGCTGTTGCCTTTTGGACTTAAATGTCAGACTGCCTGAGCTGGAATTAAACCCTCGACCTTTGAGAACAAAGGCAGAAGCTCTGTAGCTAAGCCATACCATCATGGCCAAAACGAAATGGCCATAGGCAGCATTTAGCACGCATACAAATACATATTAGCAGGAGCCTATAGAAAACTTGGAGCGTGTGTGGCTGGTCTATGTTAGAAGCGCTTAATTTAGTACGAAATTCTAACGCCAGAAGGAGCAACAATACTGCGCCTGCGCCAAGTTGTCTAAAATCGAAACTGAACTTAGCACGCGAGGCAGACGTGTGCTACGAAAGCAACGCTCTATTTTATTGTTGGTTAGAGCAACTTAGGAACAACTGATTATGTGTTTGTTTAGTTTTTTTATTATTACTTTGGTATTGTTTCCATGTTAAACACTAATTATTGTTTAAAAACAAAGGACCGAAAATTAACATTGAGAACGTGACGCACACCTCTCATCATCTCGTGCAGGTGGCGACCTCTGGTAACAAATTTGTAGCCGCTCCTGACTTAACATTGTAGTGGAAGTTACCGACACACGCTCCTAGTTGTTTTCTATAGGCTCCTGATATTAGCAAACACTTTCCCAATCGCCACTGAAGGGACGCTAGTTGCGTGCCTCACATCAAGTGAAACAAAAGAACATGCAATAAAGCGTGAAATAAAGAGTGGCCTAGTCTTAACTTACAGATTCACATGGAATCAGGAGAGATCGTAAAAAGACAGAAAAGAATAAGGATGGATGTTTTCCATTCATAGTGTAACAATTGAAAATGCTAGCTAACTGGTCTGGACGAGATGTCCAGGTAGTAGAAACCTTACTATAATTGCGAGATTATTAATTTTTTGTGTCGTTTTAGCCTGCAGTGAATTCACCTCGCGAAGATAAATGTGAACTGAATTCAAGATGGATTGCATCTATTTATTATTGACAGTTGGTGGAACTTTAACGTCCTTTTTCCAATTATTCATCTTCCAAATCCGTCTTGCAGGTTAACGGGCCAAATTGGAACGGGGTTTATGGTGGGACAAAAAAGATTGGCATTCGGCAACATTTCCATAATTTGGACCGATTTAGGCGATTAGTAGTTTAGCCAGGAGGTCAGTCACTGCCATCCAAGTAAATTGGAGCAAGAGAGAGAGAGAGAGAGAGAGAGAGGTGCTGGGAGGTGAAGAGCAACACCTGTCGAAAAAATTTGACTTTAAAAAATAAAAGAACGAAAGGAAGAGTAGAGTAGGTTGGGAGGTGAGAATGAAATTGAAACACTTGTAATGATAAGGGGGATGGAAAACAAATTAATAAAAAAAAACACTGGTGGTGTGGGTTCCACGCGCCAAGTCAGGTCGGTGACCCTCACACTCGGCACTTATTGATTAATGGCTGGCCCTAACCTCCTCTTGTCATGACTGCAAACATTTTGAAGATAGTTGAAATAATTTCAATGGTTGCAGGCGTGGCTGGGGATACTGCAACTTTGCCCTCAGGTGAATGTTAGGAGATCAACGGACGGTGCTTCCGGCCCGTCTTTGAGGGAAAGAGGGATCTTAACACCATCCTCATCCTCCGAACAGCTGCTCTATTAATTGAACCTCATCACACATACCCCCTTCTCACTCCCTTTTTAGACATTTTAAACATCAGAAATGAAAATGTAGATAGCGGTTATATGCGCATGACGTAGCACAACAGGCACTGGAGCAAGAAAACCCAAGTTTTATGCCAATGAATTGTTTAAGTCATTTGCCTGGCTTTCTTCTTCTGCCCGAGGCTTGTTTGAGCAATTAGCTGAGATATTCTCATGTCAGCCAAGCGTGGCGGCCAGCCACTTGCTTGCTTGCTTGTTATAATAATTCGCAGCTGGGAAGATGCACATTTACAGCGTGGGTCAAGAGCATTTTATTAATATGTCGGGTTGTTTGTAGATCTCACGGACCAGCCTTCACAACCAGGATAGTGACAACATCATCCAAAATCCGTCCATTATTTTAACTCATGGCTCGTTTTGTGGGGTTACCCTCTTCCAATCACGATTGGCTGCCAATCCTCTAAAGAGTGAGCGACCATGCGGGAAGAGGAGTTTGAGATTGCCATCAAGGTAAGTCACTAGTGAATTGCTTAAATTCTTAATTACTGCAGACTGTTTTCAGTTGTAGCCTGCTGTTGTCGAGCTGGCGGCCACAGGAAACTATTGTTTGCTATTGGATGCCTATGATTGATTTTGGAATGGACTTTGCTAAAGGCGCAAGAAACCTTTCGCAAAGTGTTTGTATCTTGTTAAAAGTATTGATTTGTATTAGAAATGATGCAATACTTAGTTTTCGCCCTTGTTGCATTAATCATCTGCTGAAACCATTCAAGCTTTTTGAACAAGATGGTTGCACTTTTTTCTGAAGAATACTTGCAATTAACAAATTAACTGACTCAGTTTGTAACTTAGTGGCGTAATGTGTTGTTTGTGGTACTAATGTTTTCCTGATTTCCTAGTTTCACACACACCGTTCCGTGATTCCTTAACGTCTGTTGTTGCTTTATTTGTAAATTTAGAATGTTTTTAATTGTCCAAAGACAAGATTGGCTATGGCCATTTGAAATTTAACACGAAGGCGTTTTTTCCATTATAAGCTTGCCGCATCGAAAGTTCGAACATATCCTGATTCCCTGTTACAGAAATTCTAAGTATTAAAGCAGATAATCAATACCTTCTAATTGCATAAGTAAAAGGCTCACAGAACAATACTTTTTTTATGGGGGGGGGGGGGAATTTGGCTTTTGCCGTGCAACATGCACGGTTGTTCTTTTTTCTGCCAATTGCTTACCTAAGCCTGCTTCTTTTAAGAATTGCTTTTGAGTTTCACACAGGAGTGTTACAAAGGCAAAATGAACTGCACCTACAGTGATGCTTAGAATTCTTTATGTATACTACCATTTCCAGGATTGAAACTTTGCAAACCATTGTGAATCAAGTCCAGTTGGCTGTAAACGTGTCCTTTTCTTTTGTGCTTGAAGAACATTTGAAAATGAGTATGCCAATTGAGATGAAACTTGCAAACTAGTCTACTGTGCATAAGAATTAAAATCAATCGTCAGTTGAAAGAAAATCTTCGGAATTCTAACTGTGAAGAGACATTATTTGTAGAATTTTTGGTTTAGGTGTAATGTCAAAATTCAAATCGAGGTGTTGAAAAACAAATAAAATAGCAGTTTTTACGTTGACTGCGACTTGTGATTGAGACTACAAAATGATCAAAACCTGAACTATTAT
Organism: Lithobius niger; assembly: GCA_023313725.1. Lineage (NCBI taxonomy): Eukaryota > Metazoa > Arthropoda > Chilopoda > Lithobiomorpha > Lithobiidae > Lithobius > Lithobius niger. The sequence goes on from JAHWFP010013179.1 coordinate 7,009, forward strand.
TACGAATAATCTTTACAATGTCATCATAAAACAAATTGTTGTAAGGCAGCTGAAAGAAAAGGAGACCAACAAGTTGACTTTATATTTTTATGTTTATATTTTGTGGTGTTAAAAAAGAGGGGAAAATATCAATACATTTGTTTTATCATCATCTCGTGGAGCTAATGTTCAAATCTAAAAAAATTCATAATTATGTTAACGTGTACAAATATTTTGATTTAAACATTAATCAGCACTATCATTGCAAAGTAAATCTCAAGACCCCTGTCAAATATACACTAATTTCGGTCCACACTGCCCGTAGTACTGAAAATGATAGAAACAATGGACATTAAAGACGCAATAATTTTTGCAATTGCACCTGCATAGTTCGAAAGTATGTCATATTGCCATAAATCGCTTGTTAAATACCCATGGATTGCTACGAAAATTAATTCGATGAAAAAAAGTGTGGGGGGGGGGAGGTCGTAACAAAGTTATAATTAATGTTTGAATCTTACCTTTGTCCAGGGAGGGTGTTGAATCGTAACTCCATCAAGGAAAAGTTGGTGTGTATGCAATCATTCATGCACATGATCTGGTTTAGTCTAGCTTTAATGTAATGCCAGTTTTAGTCTGTTTTTTGTTTTGAAAAATTTTGCTGCAGAAAAACCACAATTTAAGGGGGAAAACATTGATTTCCTATATATGAAACTTTTGGTCAAATTCTAGCAGAAAAATTACGATTTAAAGGGGAGGGGGCGTTACTAGGTTATTTCACGATCTCTGACCTTAAAGCATTTTTTTTGGCATTTTTTTGGCTAGCTTTGCCAGGGCTGTTCATAGGCGATTTATGGTAGTTAATGAAGGAATTTAAGTTTGATATTAAAATACTAAATATTGTGCGTATAAGGTCATTGTACAAATTTGATTTCAGATTTTTTACTATTGCCATTGTTTTCATTGCCATAAATAAATAATAAATTTCAAATGATTAAATTATTACACAAATGGTATTTGATAAAAAAAAAATAATTGTCGTCCTCCGCCACTACCATCATCTTTTCTATGCACTAGAAATAACTAGTAGTTTTTGACAAGGAAATGTATCACACTGATTTTTTTTTTCGCAGCCATATCCTCTTGTGATAATTAAACTTTAATTGAAATAGGTATTGCTTGTCGAGTATGGGCAATATGTGTACGTCGTTGATAAAATAGAACAAGTATGCCTAAGGATTAACAAGTGACGTTATGGATTTTTCCTGCCACGCACTCAAACTTGTTTGCCTTTAATAACGAGTCACTGAAAAGTAAGCAAACGGTTGGTAAGAGGTGCTTCAAATTAGTTGCTAGGCTAAAGTAATGGTCGGCACAAACACTTCTGTATGGTTATCCCCCTGTAGGTAATGCATAATAAGAATAACTGTCGTAAAGCGAGATTACCTACATGTATGTAAGTTACTTGATTACAATATGTATCTTTGACACATGCAAAGCCACTGATGAACTTTGCTAACTTATTTTTCTGTGGAACAGGAAATCTAACACGGCAGTCCTTTGACAGTCCTTTTCGGATTTACTGAACAGTTGTTATGCTGTCCAGCTTGGTAACTGAATAGTTGGCAGTTAACCACTTATAGCAAACTAGCTAGTCCTGGCATGACATATGCTTGTCTAGTAGGACGTGGTGTTGTCACACTGTCCTGTTTGTTGCCACACTGGCGTTTGTGTCTGTTGGGTCCTTGCAGAGTTTGATTGCGTTGCCCGGATTTGTCCATCAACAATGCATGCCGTAATATTTCGTTTGTAACTGATTATTACTACTAATCGACATTACCCGTCACACTGCTGGCTGCTCGCCCTTTTTCATTGCTGCTGTGCAAAGAATGAACACGCTCACACTTTGTCATTGCTACCGTGCCAAAAATGAATATGCTCTCCCTTCTCACCGATTCTGTGAAAAGAATGATCATGCACGCCCTATCGCATTAATCCGCTGCATTTTGATTTATTGTTAAAATGACTGCTTTCCTCGCATATGGTTCAGTGCAAACGAAATAGGGCCTTGCCTATGTTTCGACGCAAGCAAAAAATATATGAAGATGTGACTACGAAATAGGCGTATACCAAACTAAATGTGGTAATTTTTTTAGCAAGAGCGATTATTTAAGCCTACTACAAAAGAAAAAATATACTCTAACAACAATATTATTGTAATGTTAAAATAAAAGAACTGCCCTCCCCCCCCCACCAAAAAAAAAATGGAAACTCCATCAAATTAGGATCCGTTCGGTTGTATTAAAAGTAAAACGAACTTTTTTGGGTTGTATTGTTACTTTTTGAATTTTACCCATTGTAGCGAATTTTAGTAAAGTCTGACTACAAAGTCTTGGCAATACTAAAAATTCCAGTGTTGCTGTTTTGAGAAAACTGTGTTGTTGGCTAAGCTAGTAGCTGATTAAGACAATTAAGGGGATTTCAGTAAAAAAATATATTAACATAGAGTAGATTTGAGTTATGCTTAACCGGTTGTCACCCTTGATGCAATGGACATGATTTGAATCCATGCCCGAGCACTTTAATGAAATCTGCCTTGGTATTTTATTGGCCAGGTTGAGATTTATTTTTGTTGTTGTTGTTGATGGAAGTCTCAAGGTCTTGTTTTTATTTAGTTTATAGGCTACTGTTTATTTAGATTAAATGACTTGCCTCTAGCGTCATGAACTGTTAGAAAGTTAGTTTTGTGTGCGTGTTTATTTTATGCAGCTTCTGGTATAGACTGTAAATTTCCAAAGGAAGCCCTGGTAACTCATAGCATCTCTTTCATTCTGAAAGTCAATTAGTCAAAGTTCCTCACAAGTTGGCCATGTAAATTAATAAATTTATTTATATGGAAACTGGTGTAACCTGACTTAATATTTACCAAGGTTTTTTTAAGGAGTTTCTTGGCAAAATTGTCCCTCTCCATCTAACCTTAGCAGTTGTAAATGTTGTTAATCCAAATACCCCTTTTCATTTGGGAAAAGAAGAGACCCGAAAAAAGGCTCATGTTTATTTTGGCATGTAAAAGATTGTAGGTATTTTCCGCAGAGTTGTCCCTCCCCATCTTAGGAAATCTTAGCTGTTCAGAAGATAGTCATAATTACTGGAATTATGTAGAAAGTTTCCGCTCATTTTCCCAACGAGGACACTTTTTAAGAGGAGCGTTGGTTACAAATTCGAAGCAGACGACAACGATGTAGGAGCACACGGAGGCCAAAAAACTTTCGTCGGAGTGCCTGAGGATGGTGGCAGCCAGCCCACGAAAATTAGCTGGACATTAAAAAGTGTCCTCATTGTGAAAATGAGCGGACATTTTCTACATAATTCCAGTAATTATTACTCTAATTGTGACGAGAACTTTCACAGTAAGGTAACGAACGATGTGTTCAAAAGTACGCAAATTCTGATGTTTCATTTTGTTTTAAGCATGCTGATGGTTATACATGCCAACTTTTGCCAACGTAGTATCGTGCAAAATTGCTTAACTTTTCTCCATTCGCTGGCTAGCAACCTGGAAATTTTCCACAAGAAAGGTAACAGATTTGATGACAGCAGACCCAGTTCATTAATTTAATTGTTACATAGTACATGCTTAGCTTGATTAACGGTCATATTTCACCATGTGGACGTTCTGTTTCAGTTGTGTAGGCTAGCCCATGTGAATGGTCATGCGTAAAGAAAATGGAGAAAAATGTTTGTCTAAAAGCAGACACAATAGTACCGCATGACGTGTTGTAGTTCGAAATGATTAATTTAAACAGCACCGTAGCCACCGTTAAATAGTTTACTGATGCGTTTGTCACGGTGATGTCACGTTTCCATCTCAGAATGCTTTTTCGTCCCAAGTATAGGCTAGCACAAATAAAAAATACCGTTGCCTTCGTAAGTAAGAAATTATGATCTGGACAACAGCTGAAAGCAAGTTTTTTATGAGGCTTTAGCTATGTCGTGCCTTTGTTCTATGAAACCATTAGAAAGACATTGGAATGTTTGATAATGGCTTCCATGGTTACATACTATGAAAAAAAAATCCAATAAATATGTGTGGCTTTGCCCTGTGGTGAGTGTACTGCATGAACGGTTTATGCACCTGTAAAAGATTATGTCAATGAATTAAGCAGTTAGGCCTTGGTTTTTGACTTTTAAAATTTTACTTTTTCAAACTTATAAAAATTCTGCTTAAAAATTTAATTCTTCTTGAGCCAATGAAAATTAAAGTATTGGCCTCTTCATTGTAATTGTATGATTGCTTAAAATGTTATGCCTGATTGCTTTAGTAATTAAGACGCATGCTAGTGTGTCGCCCACCAAGATTCAGCGATAACATTAATGTCCGTCGTGTCCAGTCAAAATGTTTATGAGTATGGCTAAGCTACCAATCGTACCACTAGGACAGTTCGGCTGTTTTAAGCCATCTGAGGAAAAATAACAAGCGACAGAAAAAAAATAAGAATAAATTATTCCATGTGGTGCATAAAGCTGACATTTTGCAGATAGAATATGCCTTCTGCTGAATTGGAGGTTAGGGGAAGCATAAATTCAGTTACTAATCAATCTCAGTACTATTTTAAGGGGAGAGCTGCAGCATTTTGCTTAAATGAACAACATATTTTGCTTGCAACAATGAATGTTAAGACGTAAATTTGCAACACGACAATGAAAGAATTGTGGCTTTTCCCACTGCTAAATAATGCGAGTTCGATGGACTTCTCAACAAAGACTAAAACACACGTAAACCTACTGTAGCCAAAAGGGAGGGGGGGGGATGGATTTTCGGCTTTTCGTCTCGTAATTGCTGTAAAAAAGTGGAGTTTATTAATTTAGACCAAAACGATATGATATCTTCCCAAAACAAAACTTAAGGATTCCTGCCAAGCTTTTTGGCTGTTTGAAGTGGTGATGATCAAACGTCAAGCTCTTTCGTCAAGTTAAGCCTAACGACTAAGACTCCAAATGTTAAATGAAATACTACAAAATTGTGCAGTAGCCTAAGCAATTTTCTAATTTTCATTTAACCTTCGAACTATTGCTGAGTGAGATTAACTTGGCAAAAGTGCTTGGCATTTGATATTATGACTTCAAATGGCCAAAAAGCTAGGCGGGAATCCTTCACAAGTTTTTTTTGGGAGAAATTATTATTTATTGCATTCCGTACAACGAGGTACATGTAATTGAGGGAAAAAAATGTGAAAACATAGTTATCAACTGTACAAGAATTGTAAAAAAGAATGAATGAATGAATGGACGAATTATTTTTATTGGGGGTGTGACCCTTGGCCGTACGCCCACTCTAATAAAATACATAGGGACAAGTGAGTACAGAATACACGTGCACAAGAAGCAAACAAAGCAGTGAACAGAATAAACAATGGGGACGAAACATAGAAACCATGTAACCCTCCAATTCATTATCAAGCTTACATGCCTTCTTTGGGCTTTACTTGCCTCCCGTAGCCCAGTTAGTGTTAATGACCAACTCTGGTTAAGCTGACAGCAGTTTAAATTAGTATATCAAGTCATACAATTAATGATCAATCCGTACATTTTTGGATATGGTAGGGAGTCACTGAATATATGACATAGTAATTGACCAGGTTTCCTGAAGATAATTAACATATTTTTTTGTTTGTTTTTGAATTCTGAATTCATTTTCATGAACGTAGTCATGACTGGTTCCTAGTTTGTATTAAAAAATTATTCAGCCAAATACCAAATATAACATTATTTGCCCTAATACCAAATAAAGTTTATTGTGCCAAAATTAGTGTGTGACCAAAATCTTATTCAAACGTATACTTTTATTTTTTTGGCCGAATAGTCTGAATATCAAATAATTACTGAATATTTTATCCTTACCTGAGATTCAGTATGAAAAGCATTGATCCCTTTGTGTTAGTTTTATTGTTGAAGTGGCTGGTAGAATAATTATGTGATCAATTACGACATAATCATGAAAACAATGAAGCAAGGTGGAATTTGTGTCAACCTGATTGAGACTATATTAGGTTAAAATATTGCTACATGATGGCAGTGTGTACCATTTCCCAGCCACAATAAAAGGTTATTAAATATGTTACTCGGCCAGTATGGATGCCACAGATTATGCACGTTCATTTGTAAAGAATTTTTTTTTGACTGTTTACTTTTTGTTCTTCGTTCTTTTATAGATTTTTCTCAGGTTTAGCACACAAAAATTATCATGTTATTTAAAATCAGTGTGGGAAATAACTGTAGTATTATTTGTAAATAATCACTAATGCAAAAAAAAAAAAAAAAATTGAGAAAAAAACCTACATTATGTTGACGGGCGATAAGAAATGTTTGCTCCCCCGAGGGTGTGGGGCGATGGGGCGAGTGGTTAGAATCTGCATCGTGTTTGGCACAGTAATTGGAGGACGAAAACTAAAAAGATACAATTTTGTCCCCCAAACCAGTTGTCCCCAGTGGCAGTCGCTACCTAGCTGCCCAGATCAACTTGCCCCTGGTCCACGGCTAACATCGTTATGGTTGGAGGCCACTAGATTAAGTTGCTCAGGACTGTTCCCCTACCCTCACCCACCGAAGGATAAGTCCTATCCCTTTTCCATTAAGGTACGATAGAAGATAGGAAAAAATTACAAAGTTAGAAAATTACACTTCAATCGTATGAACAGATGTGTTTGATGTAACCTTCAGTTGAGCTCATAGAAAGTCTTCATCTGGGGCTGGGAGCTAAGGTGGTTAATCTGAGTTACTTGCTATCACCTTATCTTGACCAGCTGCAACCCTTTCTTGATAAACTTTGTGTACGGTGGTGAGGAGCAAGCCATCAATTGACACCTCCCCCCCCCCTCCCCAATCTTGGCGACGATAATGCCCTTACAGGTCAAGAAATGCTATGGGAGTTTTGGATGGGGAGTGTGTACTCAACTTAAATGGCCTCAAACCCTATCTCTCTTTTATTGTTAGTGTTCGTAACTATCATTTCTGCAAGAAATACATAAATGAATGAATACATTTTGTGATTGTTGCAGGTGGTGATTGTTGGCAATGGTGCTGTTGGCAAATCAAGTATGATCCAACGTTATTGCAAAGGCGTGTTCACGAAAGATTACAAAAAGACAATAGGAGTGGATTTCCTTGAGAGACAAGTCCCGTAAGTTTGCTATAGGGCATATTTGCATTTTGGTAATGAAGTATGGCTTTAAACTCTTTCTTACCTTGGTTGCAGATTTAATGGTGAAGATATTCGGTTAATGTTGTGGGATACGGCAGGACAGGAAGAATTTGATGCCATTACTAAAGCATACTATCGAGGTGAGGAAATGATTTTGTTGGTTGAGTTGGGTTGTTTTAAGAATTAATTTTAAAAAAATTTAACAATAACAAAAACGTTATTTAATGCTGTTTACGTAAAATGCTACACCGTGATTGACCACACCTAGTGCAAAAATAACGAATTTCTATTGGTTTAGGGATTAAGAGCATTCATTTATGCCTCTGTATTTGATTTTCTCAATATCGTACTGTGCTATGCTGTGTTTTTTTCCGTGTTGGCAAATTAACATTGGCTTTACAGTATTTTAAATTATTTGTAATATTACTTTAAATGGGCTAGGACTCAAAAGGATTTTTTTAAACGTGCGTATAACTTTTTTCTGGTGATGTTGCATAGCTAAACTGCTATGCAAATTTCAATTTTGCAGCGCAACTGTCTTAAACTGTGCAAATTTTCGAACCCTGTAGTCTAGCAAGGGATGTGACTTTTTCGTTGTCTGCTCTATGGATAAAGTTGTAATTATTTTTATGCTATTGTTTACTCTAGTACCGGGAGAAAATAGAGGAATTAGGGTGTAACCGGTTCTGTAACCTCTACTGTACTGTTAAGTCAGAATGTATACAGTGACACAGGAATATGTTAGTATTAGGGTCTGGTAGTACCACTTGTCATGTATAACAGTACTTTAGAAGTTTAATGTGCTCCAGTCGAAGCCAAAACGCCATAAGGCGACAGGGACAAAATTTCTGGCTAATTTAGATCAGAAATTCCTAGGATCTTTTACATGTCACAATTGACATGATCCCACGAGGAATGACAGTGTCTGTTCGATGGTTGCTAGATTTTATACCGTGGTACTTGGTGCTTGTATGAAGATCTAGAATAATAAATAAAATCTTGCTCACAAACAGTGATCAGGACCATGAAAGGGCCGGAGCCACTGATATCAGACCTAACAGTTAAAAGCAAATATTTAGAAAGACTTACCTTTCTGAGTTTATGCCGGAAAATAGGGACTATAGGAGAATGCACATTCCAAGCAGCCACAACCCGGTTAGCAAAGAAGAACCTTCAGCAATTTAATCTAGCTCGAGGAACTGACGGTTTGAAGCATAGTCCTCGACAGGCTGTTGACCAATCAAACCGAAAGAGTCCACCTATCTTCATCAGGCTCTTAATGCTTTACAATCTTCTTGCTGCATCGTTTCAGCGATGATGGGGGCAACGGAAGTCGAGTGAGCCAGAAACTGCGAGTAAAGACAGTGAGTTGGCCGCGCAAGATGGCGGCAACTTTAGGCCTAATGCTGTACTCAGGCCAGTTGAACCCGGTTATCCCGCAGAGAAGTGTCTCAGATTCACTTTCCACATTGCCGAAACTAATTGAGATGGAATTGCAGGGGGCAATTCGCGATGTGATGTGTGCAAGTTAAGCCTCACGGGGTGCCGTGGACGAAGAGTTGTCTGCGCGGTGCCACCAGTCCACCCCGCAGGCTGGGGGCGAGGCCAAATATTGGCCGGCCGTTGACGCCGACGCCGCAATGGCATATAGATGGAAAATGCAATATGGTGATTTCGGTGATAATTTTCAGTGGCAGAGCCAAGAACCGCAGTTGGACCCGCAGTCGTGCTACAAAGCATAGGAATGATGGCAGAAAACGGGGGCAGAAAACTTACAAATGTTGGGTCGTTGGGAAATAAGGACAAGTCATGTACAAATTGTTTGGATGCAGTTGCGGTAAAGTGTCCGGTGTGGGAATTTGATGCACATGTGTTGGCGGGACAAGCACAAAAGATGTACAGTTGTCAGCATTGGAGAAAGACTCGACACACGATCGATATGTACTGAACGCCGCATTGCAAAAGGAGTTTGTGCCGTCGTGGATGCTAATTCAGCCGAGAGGCCGGGATAGAAATACATTCATCGAGTTTGTTGATGCGTCTCTTGCATTGGTCCAGGTGGATTTTTTTTGTCATGTTGCCACCAATGCTGTGTGCGCTACAGTTTGGTTCAATGAACCTCGTAGATTTTGGGACCTCATGACAGAACCAATTGTCGCAGGTTTTAGTGGATGTGACTCCAAGCGTTGCTGTTGGTAAATAACACACGTAGACACTGCTTAAAATTTGTATTCACGGAGAAAGTGTAGCCAGAGTTGGTGGCATGGGAGCCCTAACTGGTAGAATTAGTCCTAAGCTGTTAAAGCAGGCCCAATATGAGGTGGCCGTGACAAGTTCTGCTTCGGTTGCACCACAACATAGTGTGCGGGAGTTTCCCGCATGACGGGGCCAGTGGAAACTCGCTGCACTGAAGGTGATTAATGAAAGCCAGGGACAGGGCAGGGCCATCACTGCTAGGACAGTGGACGAGGGCTGCACTTTGGTTTGTTTACCTGTGTTGCTATTTTGGTCGTGTGAATGTGAGGGCCTCCCGGGGGAGGCTTCCGAGTGTTAGTGAAACTTCACCAGGTAGCATTGGAGGCTGCTTAGCCCGTTTAGGGGGACCCATGGTCCAAGCCGGAATAATAAAGAACCCAGCGGTTTTTCCAGAATATAGTGATGCTTCGTCTGTGCTTTCAACAGTGGCACAAGAAAACGAGGTCGGAGATCCTGCATCGAAGGTCATCTGGTTAGGCTTGTGAAGGACAAGCTGTTAACCGAATCAGAGGGGGAGAGGCTCAAACCAAAACCAGGTTCTAGACTACCGGGGGTTTTTGGACAAGTAAAGATCCATAAGCAAGGGTTCCCCATGCGTATGATCACCTCCGCTAAGGGAGGTCCGGCCCAACAGGTGGACTGGTTCCTAGCACCCCGGCTCCAGAAATACATCTGGGGTGAGTGTACATTAAGCAGCACTTCAGATTTTCTACGGAGGTTTGAAGGAATTAAGCTTGACGAACAAGACAGGCTGAGATCTTTTGACATTGCGGCATTGTTCCCGAGCCTTTCACACCACCTTATTCTAGAAAAATTCGACGAGGCCGCAGAGAGGAACAAAGTGAAGAAAGAAGAATATGAGCTTGATAGGAGACTGCTTAAACTACTTCTGGCAAACATCTATGTTGAGTTTCGAGGTGTTACGTATTGGCAGATTGCAGGTACCCCAATGGGATACTCCTCGTCCCCTAGGATCGCTGAGATTGTTTTGCAGAGCTTAGATGAACACGTGCTCCATCACCACCCATCGCTCAAGCTGTGGGTTAGGTATATTGATGATTCATTCACAGCTGGGAGGGTCGAAGAAATGGACTCTGCTGAAAGGACCTTGAACGGCTGGTCTACGGATTTGAGCTTCACCTCCGAGGATAAGCAGGAAGGAAGTCTCCCCTTCTTGGACACCATGATTCAAAGAGGAGTGGATGGAAAACTGAAGTGGAAACCGTACGAAAAACCTACACAGACCGAAAGAGGAATAGCGTTCTACTCGGGACACCCGAAATCCCAACTCCTAGCTGTAATGAAAGGTGAGATGATGAGAATTAGGAGCAGGATCATGGAGGTTAAAGAGGGTGAAAGCTGGTTCAAGAAAGCGAAAGAAAAATACTTGGCGATGGGATACCCCGCTCGGGCTATCAATGAAGCAATAAAAAGAGCGAAAGCTTGGAAGGACCCCCTCAGAAAGAAAGTTAAAGGGAAAAACGCTGGAGATAACCCCATGGAGGTTGTGACCTACATGCCTGGAAGTAGTGAGCGGGTTAAGAGGGCTCTCGGTAAAATGGGAATACAGTGTGTATTCCGCAATCCCCAGAATATTCGGAAGCTTCTCGGCAAGAAAATCCTAGATGAAAGACGACGCGAAAATAGGACACCGGAGCCAGAACAGGACGAGAGACTGGCTATAACTGCGACGCAAGTAGAACACCTTTACCAGACCAGGAGTAACACGAAGAATACGAGAGAAGTAGAAAGGGTAGACGGAGAAAAAGAGGAGGAAAGTGAGAAGAGTGAATAAGAGAATGTTGACGAGAGTTATGGTGAAGAAGAAAAACAGATCTACGATGAGGGAAAGCTGCCCACTACATCTGGGGCAGTCTATTGGATTCCGTGTAGTGACTGCCCTCTTGGTTATGTCGGCGAAACGAAGAGGAAAGTTAGCATAAGGGTCAATGAGCACGCGAAAGCCACCTCTAAGAGAGACAAAAGAAGCGCAGTTGCCATCCACAGACTGAGAACGAGGCACGAGATTGACTGGGAAGGAACGAGAGTGATGCTTAAATCCAACTCCTACAAAGAGGCACACCTCCGTGCCTTGGAGGCAATTGCTATCCAACACTGCCAAGACAAAACAGTGGCACTTATGAATGTCCAAGATCCTGCTTTTAAGCAGATTAATAAAATTGTGACTAACCGAACTGTGTGAAAAACTGGAGACGAGGTGGAAGAAGTTTCTCCCTCTTACAACAGCGACACATGTGGAGCTTGGCAGCAGCAGCCTGGAAAGTTGATACATCGATGAAGAGGGGGGGGGGGCGAATTGGAATCATCGCATTCGGTGTGGTAGTAGGACAGTTGTGGTAGTAGGACAGTCTCATTGCCCAAGCCTGAGGAAGAATGCCAGTATAAGCATTCGAAAATTTGCTAGTTTGGAGTAACTGGAACACTTTTGGTACTGCGTTAAAAAGAAGTAAGTGATAATAGTTCGGAGTATTGTGTGAAGGAGAAATTTCTATTTCTACCAAAGAACTTGTTCTCGCTGGAAAATCAAGACGTTCTCCGAATAGAATCCTATGACACTGTACTATGTTCAGACCCACTCGCCTTCCTGGCGAGGGGTTGTTCAACACGCCGGCAGCTCAAAAGTCAGAGGAGCAGAGTGGGAAAGCGACCAGAAGTGACATAAAAATTGCATAAATTAAGTATTAATAGTATGCATTTAAGTAAAATGAAAGGAGCTTTTTGCAAAAGGGCCATCCCACTTAGTAACATAGTGTCATCGGATTCTGTTCAGACAACTTTGATTCTCCTGCAGGAACAAGTCAGAATCAGAATCAGAATCAGCTTTTATTGCATAGTATATATACATGAAACAAGATCTTGTGTTAAGACCGAGGTCTTTTTTACGCCAAAGGAAAAACGCCAAATAAATCAATGCAGATTGAAGCAAGACACATAGTAAAGCCTGAACCATATGACAAAAACAAACACGAAAAAACAAAACATGACGAGGATGTATGGGAACATGACAAGGAAAGCAAGGAAACATGACAAGGAAACGTGACAGGACAAGGTGGGGACAAACAGAACGAAGAGCACCGACAGAAACAGAAAAAGAGAAAGAAAAAAAAAACTATGAAAAAGAAAAAGAGAAAATTTATAATTTAGAAAATTTTGATGACTGTACGAAATTACAGTGGATGCATTTTTCAAGGTGTAAAAAGTTCTTTCCAAAAAGAGTGAAGAGTGGTGGCAGATTTAATATTTGTAGAAATTTGATTCCAGATTGGAGTAATTCTGCCTTTCAATGATCGTTGCGATGGAATTCATAATGAAGTTGACCATGCTGTCTAGTGGAGTGAGAATGGACAGAGGAGTTGCGGACAGCCAAACGATGACCAATGTTATTGCTTTCCTGCTTAAAAGCATAAAGACACGTTCTGATTATAAATTTTCTCTTTTTCTTTTTCATAGTTTTTTTTTCTTTCTCTTTTTCTGTTTCTGTCGATGCTCTTCGTTCTGTTTGTCCCCACCTTGTCCTGTCACGTTTCCTTGTCATGTTTCCTTGCTTTCCTTGTCATGTTCCCATGAAATCAGCATGAAATCAAATCCGGTAAAGGTAGAATTTGTAGTTGTTTGAACAAAGGCAGAGAATGCTCCCTGGATGAACGGTGACAAATAGAACGTACAACCTTCTTCTGGAGTTTAATGAGACGCCCTTGATTGGTTTTGCTAGTGTTCATCCAAGCAAGAACACAGTAATTTAGGTATGGATAGACAAGACTGTAGTACAGTAATTTTAAAGAGGAGGACGACAGCACAGGTGATAATTTATGAATTACTCCGACGCTGCGAGATATTTTCTGAGCAATGACACCAACATGAATCTTCAGGTAGAAACAGCATTTCGAAACAAACCCAACTTCCTTCCCCCCTTACACAATAAGAATAATGAAAAGCGTGGCACTAGCTAGGTTATTTATTGTTCAAAACACATTGAAAACAACACCATGATGGCATAAAGAACCACAACCAAGAAATGCTTGCAGTTCACAAACACCAACTCGGCTGGCAGAACATTTCATCAATTTCCAAGAACGGCAAAGATGCCTCATCCTCAAATCCATTACAATCGAAACTCTGGAGCAAGAAACACCTAACCTAGTGGGGAGCATTCAAATCAGTGGTTCAAACGATACCTATCAGAGCTTACCTAGTCGTTTCCCCTTCAGAAATGGAAAATATTTACTTCATTACTAACGCAACTTCACACATCTCATTGAGCCTCGTGAGGCCACTTCTCTTCACCATTGCACCTCTCCTTACGTTGTGGTGAAATACTATTCAGGTAACCCTCTTGTCCTACAATTTCAGTAAAGTTTCGCCCTATCCACATCACGCCACAGCTGCAAAGACCAGGGCTTTAAAGTCCACCTGGTGTCTGAAATTTAAAGCTTACCGTGCCAGAATTTCTTCAAATTGAATTGACAATTCGTTCCAAAGAAACTGTGGTGAATTACTTGAATTTGAAAACACATTTTCAGTTCTGCAGTGGAGACACGCTTTATATTCATATTTTCCTGGGGTGTGTGACACCCTGTTTTTCAACTCGATACCAATACCGATACTTTATTATTCCAAGTATTGCTATTACGATACTTTCTCGATGCTGATACTCAATACTTTTTTCGTTATAAATACTTCGAGAATTAAAGAAACTTAATGGATCGTAACCGATGAAGTGCTTAAAGGAAAACTTAAAATATTCAAGTCTTCACAACTTCACAATGATTAAAGTTAGGCCTAACGTCGCCATTAATGGTACTTCGTCGATACTAAAAAAAAAATGCTTGATACTTTTTAATAGCATCAATACTACCGAAAATTCCATACCCAATTTTAAATTTCGATACCACTACCGATGCCAAGAAAGTATTGGTATCAGTATCAAAATTCAATAATATCACAAACCTCTGGTAATTTCAGTGCAGTGTACCAAGTACCGCAAATTTCTGACAAACCAATTTTGACTACAAGTCCACATGCGTTCATCTTCGTCAGTCAACGCTTTTTGATGCCAGTTCTTACAACCTGCGTCACCATAGTTGGTTGTGCTTACTGAGTGAGAATTTGAATTTGCTACTCGTGGCCTCCGATATTTGCAAGGCTGCTTCATGTGCCATTTGCATGAGAGTTGCCCTGTGCGGTCGGGATGCACGAGATGTTGGATCCTGGAGAAGATGGTGGCTGTAGGTTGATCAAGGGCACTTCAAATGCTGACCTGATAGGAACTACAACTCCCTGAGATGTTGGTCCCAACTCAAGTTAGACTGAAAGAGTGGATGTTTTATTCACATCAGTGGCGTAACTATGTCATGTTGTGCCCCCCTGCAAAATTAGAGTGTGTGCCCCCTCACCCAGGAACCCACAAACAAACTTAAGATAAATTAAACACGTGTATTTTAGTATTTAAATTTTTTATTTAATTTTTACTTGCACATGTACAACTTGCATTACAACTTGTAGTTGTGTTTTCAATTCTTTTCGTCAGACTTTTTTTCCTGCAAATATCTTAACTACTTCATCTAAATTTATTTGCTTAGCTTGTGGCACTCTAAGCTTCAAATTGCCGGCCCCTTGAACCGCTCTTGCGACATAGTACTCTGAGGTAATTCTTTACGATTTTTAGTTTCAAAAACTATCGTTCTGCCAAAGCAAGAGTTACTGAAAGCGCACGGAACAATAATGTTCAGTATTACATGGGTCCCATATTGCTCTAAGGTGGCACTATCACCGATTGAAAGTCTGCAGAATCTGGCAACATCTAGCGCTATCTAGTACTATCTAGCACTTGCTTGCACCAAGCGAAGTAATGCACAACGGTATTTCTTTCAACGAAACAAACAAGCCACAACCTCCTCATTCTTGAGTGAAAATTTGGTATGTCCTTGTGCACCTGGGACCAGTCTGTAACAATATCACTGTCACTAGATGTCGCCACGGTATTTTCTTTCGGTTTTCAATCAGTGATAGTGCCACTTTAAAGGAAGCAACAATGCAACCAACAGCAAATTTCCGTTTCTTTTAACATGTTCTTCTTTTAACTACTAATGTTATTAATGTTATTAATTTTTTATTTTATTGCTTGTTAATTAACTCGAAGTTTTAATAACTTTACGAGTTACAAACCAATCAAAATATTAATTATCAGTATTACAACAAGAACACCATTAGTATTTAACTATACATTACAATTACTGTAATGTTATAAAAAATTTAATCTATTGCATTAATTCAGCTGAACGCCGCAGATATACGCGATTTCACCCAACTTTCTGATATTTTGGCTCGTCATCAGCATGTAGTGTTCAACACCTAAAAAAAATCGATGGGAGTCGCTAGCCTTCTCTCAGATAATGTGCTATATGTTTGATTTAATACAACAGCTGACACCAACAATACGATACCACTGAACGAAAAAAAAATAATATGCACTAACCATCTATAACTAACTTGATGGGCAAAGTGCTAGCACGCTTCTAGATGTTATGTACTGTTGTGCAAGCGTCTTTCAATTCTCTTTCACACATGCTTTCTTTCAGGGGACATTTTTTCTGGCTGGCCAATCTCTCTCTGTTCGACATATTGGGATATATTGAGTAGTCGGAGTTTGCAGTTAACTTTTAATTCCAAAATGGTCGCTATCACTAGCTTTTCGGCCGCTTAAATTTAATTAAACGGTTCTCAGGAGTGGTACCAAAAAAAAAAAAAAATGATGCGGGCGCGCGGTGTTTTTTGTTTTTGTTTTTTTTTACTTTTTTATTCACGATTTTTCAGATGTGAGTGATGGTTTTATTTTTTATCCAACAAAACAACTCCAGCAGCCTACATTTTGTTGAGTATAATATCAACGTTTTAATACAAAGTTAAACCATGTTGAGAGAGCAAATGTTGCACCTTCCGTAAAAATCTTTTCTTTAGATCCAGTTTTTGAGTTGTTACACGCCTATGAAAAACCCTTAGATTCGTTTCGAAGCCATCATGTAAATGGAACTTGGACTAACGAAGTCATCGGCTCCAGGAAGTGTTTGGTGAAAGCGTGATGCATGATCGTAAAGTTTTATTTTTACTATCGCTTAAACATTTCATGTGGTAAGAAAAAACCCATGCAGGCGTTCCTGAGAACCACGTAATTAACTTTTAGCGGCCTTAAGTTTTTACGATAATGATTCAAGTTATATCAAGCATCCATTCACTCATAGAAGTTGGTTTAGTTTCGTTAGCAGATCAGTCAAGGTAAAGTCACCTAAATCGTGCGATACGTTCTTAAAATTCATTGAAACGAGCATCCGTGTGGTGCCGCGTGGTACCACTGGTACGATGTTAACCACTATGTCTGGCTAAGACACGTAGTTACCGTATACTTTTTAAACACGTTATGATTCTGGCAGCGCACCACTCCATACATTCGTAAAGGTTAGCTGAAAGATTTAGTTTAACTGCAAAGATGACTATTACAGTTTATTCAAATTTAGAACACATGCTTCAAATTATTAATATATTTTGGATACAGTTAATGTAAATATTAAATACACTGTTTCAGTAATCGACAATCGTTCTGTTTTATAGTAGAATTTTTCTCCATTTCATCTGCGTCCCCCACTCCTCTGCGCCCCCCTGCGACTGCAGGTGTTGCAGCATTGTAGTTACGCCACTGATTCACATAATCTTGTGCTGCATTTCTGTGTGATGGGATGCAATGCTGTTTGACCGGTTCTTACTCACAATGGCGGAAATGTGCTCTTTCAGACGGATGTTCGTTCACACCTCTCCGTGGTTCTCCGAATTAGAATTGGTTTGTCACAAATGTGTGGTGCTCAGTAAACTGTACTAAAATTTTGAATATTTTGGAAAACTTGAAATATTGTTTCCAATGTGATTAGCCACAACCATCATGTAAAATGGACATGCAGCAACATGGCAGGGATATATTAGTCCTGTCAAAAAATTACTTTAGCTAGCCTTACAATAATCATGTCCTGTGTTTCACAGTTCTGATTTTAAAAAGAAATTGTTTTCTCATAAAGTGTATTTTCTTTATTAGGGGCTCAAGCATGCGTACTGACATTTTCCACCGTGGATCGTGATTCATTTGAAGCCATTGAATCCTGGAAGAAAAAGGTAAGAAATGTGTGAGAGCAAAGACAGACTTGTGTAACTTTCATCACTTTTAAATGTTGACACAGCGTAGTCAGTCTAAAACGGGATTCAATTTGATGAGTTGCATTTGGCACTGAAGTGACAAAATTACTTTTAATGTCTGATCGAAAGTCTTTCTGCTTTCTTGTTAATTACTTACCGGTGTAAATATTGTTTGCAAAAAGTATTAAATTTCTTGGTAATAAGTGCAAACAGATGTTGCTGCAACCATTTTTGTGCTATTGGCTTTCAGGTGGAGGCTGAATGTGGTGATCAAATCCCTACAGTTCTTGTACAAAATAAAATTGATCTTGTGGACCAAGCAACTGTATCTGCGTAAGTAATGTTACAAAGTGGATTGGAATTTGGATTTAGGCAACTTATTGACATTAACAAAGAGAGACTGAATTAAACTGATGTCTTTCTATGCAGAGATGAAGCTGAACAACTGGCTCAGAAATTGAAGATGCGTTTTTATCGGACGTCAGTTAAAGAAGATCTCAACGTTAGTGAAGGTAATATTTCTTTGACATTGTGAATTAAAATTGACAAATTGCATGAACATCATTTCATATTTTTGAGTGCCACGTTTACAGGATCAGTTGAGTGTATGTCATTATAAGAATTGGCACTCAATTGTTGACCGTCTCTCATTCATACCATTTCTAGTGTGGAAAAACAACTACCGTGTAATTAAAAAAAAAGAGAAAGCAAATTGCATGTCAGTGCCAAGCATTGCGTGTGCTGCTTAAAGAAGTCAATTACAGCTGCATTTATTTAACAATCTGCCATAAACTTACCTAAAATTTTAAGATGGTTTTACCTTTACCTTCAAAAGAGCAGAATTTCTCCATTTTACGCACATTTCCACAATAGCTTGCCGCAGTAGCGATTGTCATGGCAGAGGTATTTTTTAAGGGTTTTGCTTTGTCAACTCGAAACAAAACAATCTCATTCAGTAGCGACTGAGAAATTGTTTTCCCAGAAGAGGATTTGTTTATCGTATTGCTACGATTGACACAATGGCATACATTTAACCTAACAATAGCTGCCCATAGTTAATGTGTCAGCATTACTTTTTCAATTGCACTGTGACTGGCAACTACTTTCTAGTTGAGGATCAGCTCATTAAGACCAAATGATTAGCCTGAATGTCTGTCTCGCGTGCTACAGATCCTGGCCTAACCCTATCCCTATGCTTTAGGGATACACTGATGCTCGTCTCAATTGTGGTATGTAAAAGATACTAGGTAATTCTTAGCAAAATGATTACTATCCATTCCAAGATAACTTTAGCAGTTAAAAAGGAATTTAATTCGACCCGTTACTTTTTTTTTTTTGGTGAGATCGTTAATGTCCTGAAAACACCAAGGAAAAAATCTACTTTGGTTTTTATCCCAGAATACCTACCCAATTAAAAATTTGCATTATTTGTCATTTTGACGAAATTTCCTGACATCCAAAAAATAAAAGCAGTTACTCACCACCAAAATACCCCATGATGACGCCTCTCACCAACCAACGTGCCACCAAATAAGGCCACCAAATAATGCCAGTTCCGATGGAAGAAATTTTAAAAGCAGCCTCGTGGAAGTGCTAAACGACCTTTACTTCACACTACTTGCGAGATATGTCTTCCCAGGCAGCAGCCCTGTCTTCACTCGGTCCCATCGCCGTACTCCGGAAGATTCAAGGCGGCGCCAAGGGAACCACCAATTGACCCTGGAGGCTGACGACGGCAACAACCCTCCATCCTTGTTGTCGAAGTCTGGGTGATGCAAATTTTTAATTGGGTAGGTATTCTGGGATAAAAACGTTAGATTTCCCCATTCCTCAGCCTGAATTGGGTAATTCAGTTTTTATCCCTGAATACCTACCCAATTACCCACTCAGCCTCCCCTCATTGTTGCCACCAACGGTGCGCCCTGACAAATAAGATGACCTCCAGTGCGCATGCGCGCGGCACGTTGGTTGGTGGGAGGCGTCATCATGGGGTATTTTGGTGGTGAGTAACTGCTTTTATTTTTTGGATGTCAGGAAATTTCGTCAAAATGACAAATAATGCAAATTTTTAATTGGGTAGGTATTTAGGGATAAAAACTGATTTACCCCATTCAGGCTGAGGAATGGGGAAATCTAACGTTTTTTCAAAATTTATTAACATTCATTGTGACGCTCAACCAAATTCTTCACAGAAAAACTTTCTACCAAGGGCGAATTTTTGGCGAAACACAGGGAAGTCCTCGTGATACTGTCACATTCTTCAGCCACGCTAACCTAACAGTCCACTAACAATCAACAGATATTTACATGCGTGATAGAAGTTCGTTACATTTCATTGCATTTGAGAGGGGTTGGTTCATTTCACAGACAATCACTTCACAGACACTCGTTTCACAGACAAGATCATTTTACAGACACTCATTTCATAGACACCATCATTTCACAGACATTTTCAAAAATCTTTTTTCCCATTGCTGCCTGATAGCTGTGCAGTCTAAGTGAAATATTAAAAAAAATCTGTATATCAGACGGCGAACTTCATTAAGATGCCGGGCAATTTTCAACTCATGTCCCTTATATCCTTTAAGTTTGTGGTCAGTAACTGACAATGTTAAGAATGTGATGCCTCGTACACAAAACAATGCTGAAGTGTGGCCTCGCCGCTGGGATGTTTTGATTGGGCGAGGACATGTTAGAATGCAGAGAATTGTAAAAGACATACAGAAGGAGCAATGCCAAGTGGATTTGACTGTGGAAGATAGGGACTTCCACTACCGAAGCAAAATTCAAAGCAAAATTCAATCTAGCCAAAAACAACTAATAGTATACATGTATTCAAGGCTCATAACAGCCTTCTGAAAATGAACGGTAATGGCTTCTAGACTAGGCAAGCACTACTTGCAACTACCCCCTTTGTTTCCCCAGACCCCCAGAGGTCGTGAATTTGAAACATAACGGTCCCTAACTGCTGAAGATTCATGAATACCACAAAAAATGCTTTTAGTCAACAAAGGATATTACTAACTTAAAAAAGGGGAATTAAAAAAAGTTTTGAAAATGTCTGTGAAATGATCATGTCTGTGAAATAATCATGTCTGTGAAATGATCGTGTCTGTGAAATGATCATGTCTATGAAATGATTATCTGTGAAATGATCGTGTCTGTGAAGTGATTGTGTCTGTGAAGTGATTGTGTCTGTGAAATGAGTGTCTGTGAAATAAGTGTCTGTGAAATGATCGTGTCTGTGAAATGAGTGTCTGTGTAGTGATTGTCTGTGAAATGATTGGCTCCCTTTGAAAGTCCTGCTTAGTCTTGGTCTCAGTGGTCACTGGTATCTGAGCTTTGCATCTTATGTCGGCCTACGAAGCATGCTGTCTCATTTTAAGTTGAGTTGCATTGCTAGGATGGATGTCACGATCTGAGCAAACTTGGAATAGGACAGATCCTGCAAATTCATAAGTGACACACGTCTTTTCTGGAAGAATTGGATGGTGGTTGTTTCCGTTGCACGGTGGTGTGCCTCGTTGGAAGAGTTGGAGCGCAGTAGAATTTGAGTGAATTGGAAGGATACTCAAATCCTACTGCACTCCAACTCTTCCAACGAAACCCACCTCTGGGCAATGGAAACAATCGCCATCCAACACTTCCGAAAAAGAGGTGTGCCACTAGGAATTTTCAGGATCCGTCTTACCCTAAGATTGCTCAGATTGTGACACCCATCTTAGCAATGCAACTCAGCTTGAAGAGGGACAGCATTCTTCATAGGCTGACTGAGATGCAAAGCTCAGACTCAAGTGACCACTGAAACTGAGCGGGACTTTCAAATAGTGAAATGTAACAATCTTCTCTCCCGCATGTAACTAGGTAAATATGTACTGATAGTTGGTGGACTGTTGGGTGAGCATGTCCGTAGAAGGTGGCAGTATCACGAGGACATCTCACAAGTTTCAATTAAAATTTGCACTTGGTAGAAAGTTTTTCTATGAAGATTTTGGTTGAGCGTCACAATGAATGTTAGTAAATGATTGTTGATAAATGCACCGGTACATGGGTGTATTAAAAAAGCATGCCAGTAATTTTCACTTGTAAAAGCATTAGGGATGTGCGACGAAAAATTCGAGCCAAGTCGAGTATAAAACGTGTACTCGAGATCAGCTCGTCGCTTGCATGCATACTCGGACTACTCGAATACGGTAAAAATGCGATAACTTTATCAATTTTTGACCAATATTGACGTTCAAATATACCAAATTCCTCGTCTCGATGAGAGCTTTCCAGTGGTGTAAATTAAAAGACATTAGCTCAGACCATTTTAAAGTTATATCCTAAAAATTGGACAACCAGTTGCACACGTTGATCCACACAGTACGTTAAGCAGCATTTTAGTTATTACACTAACAAATACAAAAGACACTTGCAAAATAAGTGTCTTCACCAAATACTCGAACTCTGCTCGATACTCGATTCCTCTGTTCCAAACTCGGCTCGATTCCTCTGTTCCAAACTCGGCTCGATTTGGCTCGAATTAAAATTATTCTAGTCGCACACCCCTAAAAGGCATATAGGTAACAAGATAAGAGTTCCGAACAATGCATTAGGTGGTTCCTTTAAATAGTACAATATACCCACTACTTGACAGTGTTTTATTATTATTATTATTATTTAAAAAATTTCAGCCCCCATTTTTTTTTTGAACCATAGCACCTTCGCTTGTACAAGATAATACAAAAAGTACAATGTAAAGTGAATAAGACAAAAAAACTACAAGCAATCCCATAGAGTACTGTATGCCACATACTGAAGGTGTACTCCTTGCGCAGTGAAAAATCTAGTGACTGCCTGCGCCAGGAGAAGCCAAAACCCAAACATGAGTTCCCATACAGCTTTTCTTCTGAGAGCCTCAAAGGATGGAAGGTTATTCTCAACCTACTGGCACTGTAACATGGTAGTCCATTACCCATACCAAATTCCAATAACCAATCTAAACTCGCCAAAAAACTTTACTACTGACGCATGCATTTCAAGAAAAATTACTTTTGAAACAATTATTAATGAGCATAAATGTACTTAACTATTAAAATATATTAACTTAAAAGATTATTTCATATCTGAAATCATTTTAATGATGAAATTAACTCCGAGGTCAGTCGTGACACAACGATCGGATTTGGTGGTTTTAACGTCTCCACCGTAGATTGGTCACTGGTGACAGCCAAAAGTCCTTTCAAGAAATAAAATCACACCTGAACCATCAGGAAGAACACAGTTCGGTGTTCTACTTGAATTTTCGGAGAAAATACCGTTCTCCTTCTTCAGAAATATACGCACAACACGGAGGAAAAATAAGTTTCCTCCGTGTTGTGCATATATTTCTGAAGAAGGAGAACAGTATTTTCTCCGAAAATTCAAGTAGAACTGTGAACTGTGTTATTCCTGGTGGTTCAGGTGTGATTTTATTTCTTGAAATGTCTTTACATAACCACTGTAATCGCCGTTTACCGGTTTTTGTTAAAGCAAAAAGTCATCACCACCAGACTTTTTGAATGAAATTGGTGGGCATGGATTTACACAGCTCATAGGGAACCGAATCAAGGCGACAACGTATTGGATATTGTTTTAACGGAAGATGACCGGACCATTTTCGATGTTAACATCGGCCCTCATCTTGGTTTAAGCGACCATTCCATCATAAATTTCTGCTTAAACGTTCAGCAAATTCCACTGTTCTGACTCGCGGCTCTGCGAAAATCAATTATTCGGCATTGAGGGCAGCGCTATTGGTGGAGGATTGGTCATACACACTGGCCGAATCGGTTCGGTTGTGGTTGCCAGGGAAAATTTTTGTTCTAGTCTTACAATTACAAATAAGGTGGTTCAGTGTAGTTTCACTAGATGTATTCGAAAATTAAGATCTTTAAGTTTACCTATTGAAATTTCCAAACTTGGAAGGAAGACATTATCACTGTGGCGGCAGTATAAACGGGACCACTCACTTCTAAATCGGTCTCTTACAATGAGTGCAGGTTGCAATACTACTTCCCACACAAACTTTGTGAATTATGTGAGAATCTCACATCCGACCATGACTAGAAAAAAGAAAAAAACCCATAGTCTAAAAGTCATCTGATGAACATTTTTTTTCGACTGTATTATCTTCATTAGCGATTAAAGGAAGCAACATTTTCAGTTTGTCTTGTGAGTGGGTAAGCAGGAATTAATGCTAAATAATAACTAACTAAATAAACTAAATGCTATTTGGAATGTAAAATGGTTTTCTAAATTGTAGAAAAGTTTTGACTAAAATCCTAATCCAAACAATTATTGAAGTCTTACGGCACGTTTAGACAACGACTCGCCCTTGCATTCCCGCAGCTAGATAGAATCGCGATGGTGAAGGTATCGTTAACAACGCTAGGTGGATTAGTTAAATCCAACTTGTTTGTAACTGCATGCAGTCGTATAATCCGTTAAAATAAGATAAAGAATTCCTCCTGATGAAACAATTTTCCAGTGACTTAAGAAATCACATTATTAATTATTTTTATTGCGAGCCAACGAAGCTAAAACCACTCCCATGTTGGAATTTCAGATGATTTCTAGATATTGGCACACAAGCATGCAAAGGCAAGTCGTTGCATTAACGTACCCTTATAAAATTGTCGCATGGAGCTATTTTTACGGGCCGTTAATTTAGAACTAATGAAATGTGTTCAGAAGAGTATTGATGCACATTTGTTGATAAAGGATTGTTGTAGATTTAACAAGTAATAAGGTCATTTAAAAAAAGAAAGTTGTTTCTCGGGACAAAAAAATTTTTTTTAGCTGCACCAACATCAATAATTGCTGTTGTTAAGAGTAATAATAGATAGTAGTAATAATTAGAATAATAATGATATACACTGATCCCTATTGTTGGTGTGGTGCTCAGGATGGTTTTTTTTTGTCCGGTGTCTCTCGATAATATTTTGTTGCAAGCGCTGCGGTAAATAGCAGGGAAAATGAAAAAAAAAAGGTCCGTGCGGCAGCTTTTAAGCGGTGCGACGATGCCTGAGAAACAACTTTTTTTTTAAGTGACCTAAACTGTTTTTTGTTTGTTTCAGTTTTTCGATATTTAGCAGAAAAATACTTAGCTCAGATCAATAGCATTTCTGAAGTTGATGCGCCAGAAACTAAGGCTGTTGGGCCAAGTAAGTCTTGTTTTTTATGTGTTTGGATGAAAATAAGTGCTTTACAATTTATGACTTCAAACCAAAGAATACGAAGAAAAAATTAATAAAGTTGTTTGGTATTCAAAATGTGCATCACGGTTTTTGACTTGTTTGCTGTAGTTGTAAGCTGAGTCTATCTTTCACACTTAGGTTATTTGGACGCATGTGTCGAATTGGTATAGTTCACCTTTAGCCAGAAGGTCTATGTCTTGAGTGTGGATTGTTTCTTTAGTCTTTAACGATTTGTTTCGGAAATTGACTTGTCATTCCGGAATTGACTTGACTGAGGCAAACATATTTTCTATTGGGGTGACGCATTGCTTACTAGCAGGGTTCATACCATGCGTTCATACTCAATCGACACGTTTCATGCACATCCAAAACAGCCAAGTTTGTTCTTAAAACTTTCGAATTTTGGTGCTAACTACTTGCCGCCTTCTTTAGGCAAGAGTCTAGAGTCTTGCGAACACTCACCAACAAACTTTTATTAACATTTACATTTGAAATTTTCGCTCCTCACAGTGGGGCTTCAGTCAGCTTTGTTGGCTGGTGATGGTGCTGCCATTCCTCTGTAGTGGGTTTGGGAGATAGGCTTGCCACTGAAATTCAAGTTGATCACTTAGCTATGACTTAACAATTTAAACAATTTGACGGTCCTGCATGTTCTTCAATGGAATGTTTTTTTTTTTTTCCTGGCATTGTTGAATGGCCAGTGACTCACGAGCATGTATGTGTGCCTCCTTGCGCTTGTTGGATTTCAGCATCACTCTCATTCCTTCCCAACGTTTCTTGTACTTTGCTTTCTTGGTGTGGATAGCAGTGGCACTATGTTTGTCATCAAGGGTGACTTGCAAGTGCTCTCCAACTCGGCAAACTACCTTTGCAACAACAAACTTAGTGCCACTGCCATCTACAGTAAGAAAGCCAAGCGAAATATTCATTGCTCCTAGGTTTTACACCCCCAAGGGAGCATTCACAAATTACATAATGCCTGGAGGGGGGGTGGAAGGGTTGAGCAAAGTGTTACCATCTGTTATGATGGGAGAGGGGGGGGGGGTATGACGAAGTGTTACGTAACACACTAATTTTTACTAAATTATTTGTATAACTTACACTATTTATAATTTGAAAATTTTCTTTTTTGCAAAATCAGTGGTCATTACACCCTTTAAGTACTAAGTACAGCTTATAAACACAAATTCATCCCACGAAAAACATCGTTAAAGCTCATACTGTGAAACTAGATGAAACCCAAATTAAAGTCTATCAAAATAACGCTTATTTTCACTTCCAAGACACTCGCACTGTACGGTAAATTTTCGACAACTCCCTGTTCATCAGGTCTCCAAATATTTGATTAGTCTCTGATCACATCGTCTGGTGTTCATTCTAGTCGAATACAAAAATGGCACCTCACATTGCCTCTGGTAATTGTAAGGCTCCATGCTTTGCTTCCTTTCTCCATGACCCCATTGGCCACTTAGTTGCAGGTCAAGCCCAATGTTGATCAGGCGTTCACATTCGGGTTAGAGGGTCCTTGATGTTCATAAGAGGAACATCATGGCTTTCGTGGTGTTTTATTGGTATAGATTCAAGGTACCTCAGATTTTAATCACGTGCTGAGTTGGAGGCTAAAAGATCTTTCTTTCTTCCTTCCCATTTTATCTCATGACGTATTATCATGCAATGTAGTGCAATGCCTTCCACCTCATTTCTCACGTTCGCCACGTGCTGAGTCAATCTCGTCCGCACTCCTTTTCTTGTTTCACCGTGTAAACAGCATTGCAGTTATTGCATTGGACCCGGTACACTCCCTCAGCACTATTTCCTACCTTCCCCGTCGTCTGCTGGTATTTAGTTTTTTGGGTCATCTTCGTCTCGCTTTTCTTCTTTCTCTAATTCGTTTTTTCAGACCGTCGACATTTTCAGAAAAGTTTTGAAGCCACTCTTTTCCAATATGTCCTGATTCTCGCCAGTTACTCCCACCAGGTATGTTAACTTCCCTTTAGGGACTTCTTTCCCTGAGAAAGCGTGCCAATGGGATTGTGTTGTTTGAAAAACTCGAGCCCCATGAAGAGATGGAAAAGGACTATGGGAAAGTGAAAGTGGAAGAAGTCCGTAAAGTGAAGTTAACTTGCCTGGAGGGAGTAACTGGCCGGATTCAGGGTATCTTGAAAAAGAGGCTTCAAGACTTTCTGAAGAACGTTGATGGTCTGAAAAAACGAATTAGTGAAAGAAGAAAAGAGAAACAGTTCTACAACAGACTAAGGTGATCCAAAAAAGAAGACAAGCAGACGATGGGGAAGGTAGTAATATGGCTGAGGGAGTGTATTGAGTTTCATGCAATAACTGAGATGCTGTTTACATGGTGAAACAAGAAAAGGAGTGCGGACGAGATTGGCCCAGCACATGACGAACATGCGAAACATGAGGAAAGCTATGACGCTCATAAGCAAGCATACATGGTTTGGATAAGGGACGGTTGCGCAAGAGATGGGCAAACCTTTGAAGCCAGAAAGGCTACTGGTAAGGTCTTTAAACGGACAATGCGATGGTGTAGTCAACATAAACAAGGTATGAGAGCAAATGCACTGTAGCATTCGCTTCACTCTGAGGATGGTGTGGCCATCTGGAATTACACTCTCTGACCACAAGTGGATGACGCCATCTGTAGCATGTGGTGCAATAAATTCAAAGAGATGTACGCACACCGGCATGATTCCTGGCCAAATATATTGAGGAGAGGCACGAGGATATTCCCCAAGATACTGTTGATAGACCTGTTTCTTGGATTAGCCCTGTGGAGATCAACTCTCTGCTGAAGACCATGAAGCGGGACAAAATGCCAGGCCCTGAAGGACTCGCGATAGAACGCCTTCTATGTCCAGGCACAGTCACTCACCAGCTTATGGCTTATTAGTTTTCTGCAGCCGTTACATATGCTTACTGTCCAGAGATTGCCATGCGGACTACAATATCCCCCACTCTGAAGAATACCACTGCTGATCCAACCAACAGTAACAACTACCATGGGAACGCCATTATGAGTCATTTGGCGAAACTTTTGCATCTGCTTCTGCTGAACAGAAAGATGACGACTAGCACCACTTATGCACAGTTTGGCTTTAAAAGAAAGCACTCTACGCAACTTACCATTTATGCAGTTTAGGAAGCTGTCAAACATTATCGTAAAAGTGGCTCAATTGTATATGCATGCTTTGCAGATGTATTAAAGGCGTTTGATAAAGTTTCTCATCAGGCTCTTATGCGTAATATCCAGCAGCGGGAAATGCTGTACTTCGTTATTACACTTGTGAGTTACTGTTAACAAGTGACAGTTGCTCTCCATCCGATGGGGCTGCCTCATGTCCTCGCTTTTTTTGACCACTTGTGGAGTCACGCAGGGTAGTGCTCTTTCGCCATACCTCTTCTCTTTGACACTGGATGAGGCGGAGAAAAGAATTGGTTTCATGCATACTGGATGCTTGGTTAATGGAGTTGCAATTAACATAGTAACTTATGCAGATGATATTGCCCTTCTGGCGCTCTGTTGATGAGCACTGCAGTACCTTCTGGAAAAACTAGAAAAAACGTTGAAATTGAATGGACTTTCTTTCGACGGAACCAAATCAGTGGGGGGTGGTTTTAGGTGGCAACACTGAAATGGTTGATCCGTCGCAGCTTAATGAATCCAGGTTGACTTGGGTTACTACAGTAACATACTTGGGAGTTGAACTACATTCGGACTATGGCGGCGATAACCATATCAAGAAGGAGCAGTCAGAGCTTTGACGGTCGGGAAACACCACCCTGCACACCGCCAGTTTTTCTATTAAAGTAGTAAAAATGTACCTACTTAAACCCAGGGCAATGTTTCCCTACGGACTGACCGCATGTGATACTTTCACCAGTAGCTCAATCAGTGAGCTTGCACAGGTGTACCACGGGCTTGTAAAACGAGCACTCCTTTACCGACGTACTGGCACAATCATCAAGGTTACAGAGATATGGCTCGCCGTGGAATTGTTGATGCTCATTCACCAAGCTACATTATGAAGCACCATTTAAAACTTGTTCAACTCTCTGTTATTGCATGCATGGGTGGTGTGGATGGCTGAGATCATGGCCGTGGTGGAACTATCGCTGTGGGATTGTTAAGCTTAGGTAAGTGGTGCAAAATTTAAACCTAGCAAGATCTGAAGTCATTAAGGCAGCGAGCACTTGCAAGGTATGGCAGGACACCGAGAAGTGAAAGGCTCTTTTATCTTCACCCTAATGCAGTGGTTCCCAACCTTTTTAAAACTGCGAACCCCCCCCCCTAAAAAATTTTCTGCGACCAACTCCCCCCTCCAAGTAAATTCCTTTCACAACTAGATGGTCTGGGGGGAGTGTGCCCCAGCGGGGTCCAGAACGGAGCCCCGGGAAGCCAATGCTTTTTTTTGCCTTTTAAGCATTTTAAACGTCGCCATTTTCTCATTAAAAAAATAGCCCTCGTATTTTATAGAATTATACAATATAGTATATTGTAGGACGTTGATCAAAATTTATACTCGTTCTTCATAAATTGGAGATGCACAAATATCAACAGTCTGATACTTCACTACTCTCGCAAATTTTCGACAGCTTAATAGGATTTGTGCATCTCCAATTTATGAAGACTGAGTGTAAATTTTGATCGACGCCCTACTGTTAAGCGTAACCTTCATAGTAAAACATACGGAATAGTATATTGTACAATTAGAATTAGATTTTAGAAGAGATAAAAGTACTTTACAATTAATGATTAAATTTCAGGAAAAAAAAATTAAATTTCCTGCTTATGTATCATAACCCTCGAGAGGACGCCCGCGACCCATAGGTTGAAAATCACTGCCCTAATGTATAGTTTCTCCCCCTTTTGTTTCATTTGTTTCTTTAATAAATAAGCAGTATTCATTTTTTTTTAAATTTAACCTTTGTACTATTGCTCAGTAGGATTTAACCTGGCATTTATTAGATACATGGAAAAATATTGATAGAAATTTATTTCATACATTTGTGTACATTTGTGACTCAACAATAATTCTTTTCATTGTTTTTTTCAGATTTGTTTACAGCTCCAAACACACCATCTAAAAACCACAAACGATGGGACAAGCCTGGCAGCGGTACTATTACCCTTCAACCAAGTCGGCGGCGCACACCGGGAAAGAAACTGGTGGCCAGAAATTGTAGTCTTCTATGAGATTAGAACAATGTAAAGTGAATTATGTGATTCTGACACGAACTTAAGTGGAGATCCAATAGAAGATTCCGTCCACACTCCATTATGTTTTGAGTGAAGTATTGTGGGTCAATTATGACTAGCGACCATTGTTGCCTTATTTTTTCAAAGACGCACTACACAGCGATCTGATAAAAGAAATCCAAGTCAAGTGCATTATACATATACAAGTTTTTTTTAGCCATACGTGGTATTTTGACATTGAGGACTTTGTACACACGGCGTGAGTATTGCGCACAATTTGTAGTAAAGTGTTTTATTATAGGCAAAAGACGTTAGGTTTTTCACTATCATGCTGGTGAACTATGAGACGGAAACCAAACGGTTTGCAAATGAAGATATTTTTTGTAGTTGAGCGACAGTAAATTTGTTTTACTCGCGGTGATCATTCCAGTGAAACGTCCTAAATGCTTTTTATGAGCATGTAAACCATTTTATGTTGGCGAATACCACAAAGTTGAACACCCATATTAAATTGTAAGGCAAACTGTAGCAGAAACTACTAAAGTATACAATTTGTGACAATATGTAAACGAACCTCAAACGACAGAAGAAAAGATGCTTTGTTTCTGGCAAAGAATAGGACTACACATATTTCAACAACTGAAAAAAAGAAAAGGGGCTCAAACTATGATACATCTTAACTGTATCCTAAAAGAAGATAACTGTCACTCTTCAAGGCTCAATCTTTTAGCTTGTTTCGACAGTTTTTTACTGGTTAACTCCCCAGTAATCCTAAGGTTGATAGCCAGAGATACACGCCAAACCTTGCCCTAACAGATTCCATATCAGCTGCTTAACTATTCTTATGCCAGTAATATTAAGCAACGAGTGGCGTAGCTACAGAATATCAAGTAGGTGCAGCTACACTGAGGCACACGCCTATCAGTAGTCTAAAGATTAACACAGACCAAATTGCTGAGTGTTCCATTTGCAATACTCAGTTGGATTAGTAATACCATTAATGTAGCATTACTCACATAATCCAGACTGCGCTGTCTATTTACTTGTTGGTTTGAATTGTGAATCCAGTAAGCCTATTTTTTATTTCAGTTAATACTATCGTATTTTCTATCTGTTTGTTCAAATTTGCTACTTGATTTTGTGAAAACATTTCAGAAGTGTGAACTCTTACTGTTTTAACTAAAACAAAACAAACATTTCTATGAAATGCAAAAAGTAAAGCTGCACCAATACCTACATTCCAGATCCAGTTTTCAAAATTTTTCGATACAGATAGCCAGATATCCATAATCTAATTTTAATGCCCAATTTTTTAACAGTTGTGTAGTTTTCTTCAAAAGTCCAATACTGTAATTATTAAAATAATAAATTTTTAAATAGTAACCAACAGTTAAAGGTATCTAGAAAGATACTAGGCGATTTCCTGAGCAAAATGCCGTAAACTGCACGTCGTAATCTCTAATGGTTCCGGAGTTATGGCTATTTCAGCGAAAGTTGGTAATACTGATCACAAGACCACAAATGTCAGCAACTCAACCGATCCCCTATCTGTATCGGTGTAGACTTAGCGAACAGTAAAAAGTTGATAAATCTGTGTCATTGTTTGGAGTAAATATGTAATTTTTTTAAGGCCATGGAAAAAAAATGTTTTGGTTATCAGGCATTTGTGTAAGTCCAAAACGTCATCCAGTGGCGAAGCTTTTTATTTTAATATATTGTTTATTTCTGTTTGAAACTAGGTAACCTTATATCTTAAATTGTTTTCTTTCTGTTCAGATATGGTGGTACATTTCTAAACTATGTCAAGCTACAACCTAACCAATTCTTGCTGGATATGCAACAAAGCGCATCTTTCCTACAATTTTCTCTTTTTACTCTTGCTGGTCAATTTATATTTATTTAGCTCAAAAAAAGGGTCCAGAATCGACAATTTTTTTTCTATGGCATAATGCAGCCTCTAGTTAACAATCTTTGTTAGGCCATGCAAAAAAAAATTGCTTTATGGGCAAGGTTACAAATTGAAGCACCAGTTATTTTATTTAATTGCTCACATTTCTTTGACATGTGCCTAGCTGAAAGCTGAAAGAGTATGCAGTCAGCCTAAAAATGTATAATATTGTGCTAATGTGTTATTTATGTCGTCTAGTATTAAAAATATTTTAGTTTTTGGCAAATAACTTCTTAGTAGTATGAACTAGAGGTTTAAAATATGCACTATTGAAAAGCTTGTTTCGAGCCGGTTAAAATGGTATACTAAAATGTCAAAAATGGTCAAAATTTGGCAAAACTATGATTTTTAGCTGGTGTACCAAGATTGAGATAAAAAATTTTGACCCACGATAATTTAAGGCACCCACACGCGCCTGTAAACCAAATAATTAACTTTGCATGGTCTTACATACTTTGGAGCAAAAGCAGCGACATGGGAGGGGCGGCTTTTAATGCCTCGGGGGCCCTCAACAACCTAGCTATATCACTGTTGGGTACGTTTTCAGTAAAACTGTCCATTCATATTGGTATCCACGTTTGGCCATAGATGTGGCTGTTGTTGAGTGCTGTGGGAGAGTTGTAGTGTTCAACGTACAACGCTTTCTCGACTGCATTGATTAGTTTATAATTGCAACTGCATATTGGTTGCTTTCCTTTCACCGCAATGTCTTGGCCAAATAAGGCCTTGCTTCAAACTGTGTTGCCTTTACAACTAGACAGTGTAGTGTAATGCAACAAACGGGCAGGAATTAATTGCTGCCCTCCACTCCTTGTGAAGGACGGATCACATCTCTCTATGTCACAATTAAGACAGCTAGGATATCATCATTTACCTAACACCAACTGCTTTTCATTCGTTTAATGCATTTGATGTATTGAGCCATCAGATTGTAGCACATTGTAACCTTGATTAAGGGTGATGATGTATCCAATCTCATATAACTGTTAGGCTTTGATTGATGTGTTAGCCTTTTCATTTCAAGTAGTAACCACCATACAATTGCATATTTTTAGTTAAAGCTTAATAAATTGGGGGGGGGGCCGCAAATCCATTGAAAACTTTGTGCATTGCAGTTTAAAAGAGCACTTAATTGTTAGGAGTTAGTGCAGGCTTCAGCTATACATATTAAAAGTCAATATTTCTTAATGGTGTGTGTGTATCACTCACGTTAATTACTCTATCAAAAGTTGGCAGGCCTACACCAAATCACAGTGTGCCGATTCTTGGTTATATACACTAGTAAACAGAAACTAGTTTGAGAAAGCGTATTGCATTATATTCACTCTCTTTTAAACATTATGATGAAGACAGGACAAGAGTGTTATTGGAGTGACTGTTAGGTCTTGTATTCTTTAGCTGACAGACTAATAATTTACTGAATACATAGGGGTATTGCCAGTCTTCAAAATTGAGCCTGTCCGTGTAGATGTTGCATTAGCGTATGTGGGAGTGAGTGCCCCATACGATCAAATGGGATCACAACTCAAGGCAGTGTTGACCATATTACAATTTTCACACGTTTAGCTCCGTGTGCCTCAGTGTGAAGAAAGCGAATGTTGTGTTTTAATGTTTGTTGAAGTTATGTGCATTTATGGATTGTTCTACCATTTTTCTTGAGTGTTATAATTATGTGACGTGTTATTTTTATTAACAGTTCATTTGACATGCAGTTTTCGTTAAGACGTCGATGGTTATTATAGCAACATAATTATTATATGCCACATTGTTGTCAAACTGAATTGCAGAAATAAATAATTCTGTTACCACATAATAAGAAGCTTTTGACTTTTGTAGCCAAAATGACAAGAACTGAAGCCAAGGTATACTTATACTAATATGATGCATTCCCTAAAAAAAAAGACAACACTAATAGGCCTTATTTTTAACTTCTTGTCGTGGCTTGGTGAAGACAGCAGGACTATATTTTTTTTATCTTAAGTCATTGCAGCCTTTCGAAAATTTGCAAGTCGGTAGCATTTGTTTGAATTTAAATTTGAGCGTGATTTTATGTGTAAGTTTTTTGGAACACTCACAAGTACAATGGTTCATTTGTTCAGCTTCAAGGGTGTTGTCTCATCCC
Organism: Lithobius niger; assembly: GCA_023313725.1. Classification (NCBI taxonomy): domain Eukaryota; kingdom Metazoa; phylum Arthropoda; class Chilopoda; order Lithobiomorpha; family Lithobiidae; genus Lithobius; species Lithobius niger. The sequence continues at coordinate 41,149 of JAHWFP010013179.1, forward strand.
TTAAAATTAGAAAACTCAAAAATTCTTGATATAAAAGGGAAAATAACTTTCACATTACTTTACAAGACAAAATTTGTGATCAAAATTTCATAAATGACTCGGAAACTTTGTACAAGCACTTTCCTTTCAATTGTTACAGGATTTATCTAGTTCTTGGTAAAAAAAATTTCATCTTACTGGTAACCTAAATATACAGGGTGGTCCAAAAAAAACTGACGGCCTAAAATTTTCTAAGTCCAACTTTTCTAGTTCTCAGAACAGGATAGGACAGAATTTTTTTTCATTAGATTTGATTTCTGTCCTCTCCTGGTTCTGATGGGTGCTAACTAGAAAAGTTGGACTTAGAAAATGTTGGGTCGTCAGTTTTTTGTGGACCACCCTGTAATGGAAAAATAAGTGAAAACACAAAACACATTGGAGGTTGTGTCCTAGCAGACCAATAAATTTGTTCTGTTGAGTTTTGTTAATACAATACTGACTCTACTTGCCTACTTCTAACATTAGTTCATGAAAATGTCTAAGTATTTACACACTTTAAATATTAAATAATGCCCAGATTACCTACTTCTTGATACGTAATAACTTTGTCATGAAATATCTAAGGAACTAGTTAAGTCTATTTTGGTAATTTTCGAGTCACCTAGATCTTATTTTAAGTGGAAGTTAGGTGCATTATTCCTCATGAAGGATTAATTGAATTACGTACGGTATCGACCTGCTACCTAGTTTTGTTTTGAGACACCGAGAATGAATAGAAATATTTTATGAAATTATTTATTACCCTCAAAATTGCTTATTGAAGCAAGTCAACATTAAAAGACTGGTCTTCTGAAAGATGGGATTCCTGAGTTTTACTTCAAAAATACCTGTTTAATAGTTCGTTTGTTACCAACTTACAAAGTAATTGCCTTAACACTGCCTACCGCTAGTCCTTTTTCTTTGCCACCGTGCCAAGAATGAACATACTTCCTTTTTCCACTGGTGCCGTGAAAAGAATCGACCTGCTCACCCTATTACTTTAATCAGCTGTGTTTGGATTGGCTTTCTCAATGATCCTTTCCCAGTCCTGCCAAAATATATACAGGGTGGTCCAAAATTCCGTTTCACCCCACCAAAAGCCCAACAGAATTGGAATTAGGCACCTGACTCGTAGGACTTTTTGTCCCTAAGATGGGGGCCACCCAACTGAGCTTGCGCTGGGGCGCCTGCCTCCCTCAATCCCCAGATATAAAATTTAACCTTTTTCCTGTGAGAAATAGTCGTTTGGTTTCAATCGGGTTAATATGTGCATGACCCAGACAACGTGATAGCCGAAAACAGCATGCAAATTGGATCAACGGGATGCGTTTTATTACATATTCAATGTAGCCCCATGCCAACATGAGGCTTCCCTGCACGATGTAGGAAATTGTACGGTGCACCCCTCAAACGTCCTACAGCAATGAAAATGCACCTGACAAATAGGACCAAGGTTTGTCCCCAAGATGGGGGCCACTGCATGAGCATGCGTCGGGGCACCAGACCCCCTCAAACCCCAGATACAAAGTTTATCTGTGTTCCTTAAACTAAACAGAAAAAACACCCCTGCATTGGGAACGTACAAGCCATGTCTATTTTTAAACCCACCCACCCACGCCCGCCCGCCCTCGTGATCAATTGACGAACAGGCATAGGTGATAGTGCCTGCATTCTTTAATTTATGGGAGGTGTCAGGAATCATCAACTGCCTAACCCAGGGGTATTAGTCATGTTTATTGTAGGGAACAGAAATAAACTTGGCAACTAGGGGGTTGAATGGGGCAGGGTGTCCCAATGTATCATGCATGCCTCCCCCCCCCCATCTTAGGGACAAACATTCGTCGTATGTGTCAGGTGTGTAATCTCAGTGCTGTAGAACCTTTGGTGATTTTAGTTTATTTCATAATACGGCAAACCCACCATAGCCATGACTTGTAGCCATGCCCCGTGGGGGCGTTAATGCTGCACCATGTGCCTGTCCAACATTGCCTTGAAGCAGTTAGTTGAGCTGGCCCTACACAGATGGTCGAAAATTGTTCCACTCGTCGATAATGGCAACATAGAAAAAATATTTCCGTGCATTAAGTCTCGTGTGTGGCTTGTGTAGCGGTGGTGGCCATCGTAAAGAACTCGTTTGGGTCCCGTTTGTAACGTCTCTTGAGAATTTTGAAGCACTCAATAAGTATGCCTCTCTTTCGTCTCTGTTCCAGAGTTGGCAGCCTGGACAGCCTCAACTGCTGCTTGTAGCCCACCTTGTCCTTCATGAGTACACAACAAAGCAAGTCTCTGCGCGCTCTCCAACAACTGAATATTTCACTAACCAGGGAGCCCATGCTGCGCTGGAGAACTCTACAAGTCGCCGGATGAGAACCTTATGGACTCTAGCAAAGTTTTCAGGAGAAAGCCTAGGTAGATGCCTGGAAAGGAAGCCAGCCATTAGCTTAACAGCAGCAGCAGCACATTGCTTGCTTACAGACAGATCGAACTCCATAATAACGCCCACATCCTTGATTTGGTCGGTAGCCTCGAGTATTGAATGGTCCAGATGATAAGGCTTTTTCACGTTTTTCACTCTTTTCGGGGTGGAGCCTCATGCCACTGGCAGTGTACCAGGCTTGAAGAAGATTTATATCGTTTTGAAGCAGGTTAGCATAGCTCTTTTCCTTGATCTTTTCAGAGTCTTTGACATCATCTGCAAACTTGTAGCCGTCGCCCTGGAGCGCTGCATGTTTATTCACCCTCACCGGACAATTTCTTACTCCGTGCAGGTACGCCGTCATGAGGGCATGGGGGCTACATTGAGGGTGTAATAAAACACATCCGTGTTTATCTCATTAGCATGCCGTTTTGGGTGATCAGGTTGGCTGGGTCATGCACAAAATTCCCCAATTGGAAGCAAATTTCTTATTTCTCACAGGAACAAAAATAAGTTTTATAACTGGGGGTTGAGGGGGGCAGGGCACACGAATACAAGCTCATGCAGCGGCATCCATTTTAGGAACAAATTTTGGTTCTATGTGTCAGGTGTGTAAGCTGTAAAACATTTGATCGGTGCACCAGAGAATTTCCTGTACCGTGCAGGCAAGCACTCATGTGGGCTACATTGAAGATGTAATAAAACACATCCCGTTTATCCAGTTAGCATCCCTTTTTGGATATCACGTCGTCTGGGCTCGCGCATATTTCCCCAATTGGAACCAAACTTCGATTTCTCACAGGAAAAAAGTTAAATTTTATATTTGGGGGGGGGGGGGGGGGGAGTGCCCCAACGCAAGCTCAGTGGGTGGCCCCCATCTTGGGGACAAAACAAAGTCCTACGAGTCAGGTGCCTAATTCCAATTCTGTATGGCTTTTGGTGGGATGCAACAGACTTTTAGACCTTGTGTATTATATAAAGATGTTAACAGGGCTCGACATGAGCAGTGTCGCATCACTCTCTCCTACGCCTTACTGTTGTGACGCAAAATAAAAACTGCTTCGCCAAACAAGGCTACGACACAAAATGTCAAGCTACATGTTGTACTAATGAGAACAGCGTTCATAGCAGCTGTTTTATCCATAATTGGAAACAGCAAGCGATTAGTTCACGTGGTTTGCATTACATCAACAACAACTTGGTGGCGGTGTGCTAGGTTCTTGCCACCAAGCGTAAGCATGTCTTTATCTGAAGCAAAAGTTCGACTAGAATGAGCAGCTGGATAAAGTACTTGCATACGACAAAAACGGCTGCAAATCTGTAATGTAGGGCAAATTTATGGTTCGTTGGCCGAATTTTTCCAAGAAAAAAAATGGCTACCAAAGATCATTGATGTTCTGTTATTGATTGGCTAGCTAACTACTGGTGACCCGGACATCATGTTAATTTCCATACACTTTAAGAAGCCAATTGGGAACATCTTAGAAACCTTACGAAACGAAAGTTGAAACTCCTCCATACTAAATATAAGTTGCATTGTTACTGCGAAATTAACAAAATCAACCAGGCCCATCAACAAAAAACATGAGAATTGTTAATCTGAAATGTGCACTTTCTCTAGAATTAATACATGGCTGTTTTACAACATTGCAGAAACAGGAACACAATCAAATGAAAACAATACATTAGTTGGTTGCTAATTATTCGACAAACATATCCTTAATAAGGGTAACGAGGTTTGTCTTCATCAGGCTAAAACGTTTGTTTTTCCTTGCTACATTGTTGTACACTCTGATCGCAACGAAAGTATACAACGATGTAGCACGGAAAACACTTCTTTTAGCCTGATGAAGACAAACGTTGTTACCCTTATTAAAGATATGTTTGTCGAATAATTAGCAACCAATGAATGTATTGTGTTCATTAGAATATAGCACAATTGTTTTCCTGTTTCTACGATGTTGAAAATTATTCAACGTAAAACCCATTCGGATTTCACGCAAATGGCTCTTTTCTGCCAGTAATTCCAAAGACCACAAAATCACACCAGTTACCAAAACAACTGATATCTACACAAAAGTCAACACCGAAAATGTTTTAAAGTTTAGAAGTACATGTACAAAGTTACCACCAAAAACGTAAAGAAGCCAGAACATCGTTAAGTAACAATCAATCACGTTATGTGCAGCTACCAAAAAGCGCCAAGTTTTCAGCCATTGAACGTCTGTGGCATCAAAACGAGCCAAGTGTCTACTGGTCAGACATACTATGCAACTTGAAACTTCGCGCATTGCAAGGCTTTCATTTGGAAGACTCAAGATGCACAATCACCATCAAGATACGCACTAGTTCATTGTGGTGGTTATTGTTGCTGTTTCATTAACGTTTCAAGCAACACAAAGCGAAATAAAACATCAACGTGGAAACGATCAATCTGCTCTCGGTTAATGAAAACTATCTACAAAGTAACAATTCGCAGAGGTTCTGATTTTCGTTAACATTAGGAAGGGTTCACAAACAATACTGTGTTCTATGCCACACTAACTAGAGTGTAGCAGGTTATTCTGCATTGGTTCAACAAAAACGCACTACGTAATTCAAACAAAGACATCGTAACAAAAATCTTTAACATTACTTCTATAAAATTCACTGCATATTATATTTATTTGAAAAATAAGACGTAGCCAAAAATCATTCATGTAAAAAAAAACGTATCAATGCACCAAGTTTTAAAGTTACGTTGGATGTCAGATGAGTGGAAACTTGGCTAGTTTTTGTTATCACAAGATGTTCAGTGGCTGAAACATGGCGGATGTTTTGCTTATGCCTACAATTTGTTTTGAGATTCATATCTTTTGAGTAGGAACAACCCCTGGAGGCAGGGGAAAGGGGGGGGGGGGTAAGCATGCTTTGCAGTGCCACTAATCTAATGCATGGCCCTATGACAACCTCAACGGTTCGCAACGATTATGCAAACCTGGCGTAAATGTCTTTAAGTTGTAAAATGTATAATGTTCCTGCACGAAAATATTACAGTGAGTGTCTCTTCAATACAATTAAAATAAAATAAAAAACTAACTTAAACAAAACTAGCGCAAATAAATGTGTTAGACCTATTTTTTTTTATGAATAAACAAAAACTTCCAATCAATTTTTGTTGGTTCAAGTCGAGCCCTGGATGCTAATCGGACAAAAGAAAATCAGTATTTGATGCACATTGTCTGCTTCAATTACTTACCTTGCAATTTATCTATATTAAAAACGTACGATGTGTGTGCGTGTACTCTACTTCTCTTAAACCACAGCACCTACAGAAATTAGAGTAGCACCAAATGAAAGATAATTAAATTGTGCTTCCGTTAGGCCTATTTTTGTCGCTGTAACTTGATTTTATGACCCTCAAATACGAGAAAAACTGGCCTAAAACCTTCTCAATACATCAAAGTTTGATCAGGCCAAGTTGCTTTGCAGGCAAACTTATCAGAAAGAAACTTGGTAGAAAAAATAGCCTAAAATGACGACACATTCTGCATCATACTTCACATACCGAAGATCTTAAAAATAGTTTTGCTTCTAATCACTAAATGGCTAGATGCAGAAAAAGTAGACTTAGTTTTAAAAGGCTGTCGCACATTCACGTTTGTGAAGTTAGGGTGGGCTGAAAATAATCATTTTTTGCTTTTTTTTTTTAATTTTCGTACCAGGCTAGTGCTCGAACTTGGCCAAATGGACCCACCAGTGAGCCTTAAAAGTTTTTTTGCATTCAAACAATATTTAGGTCTTCCGTCGGGGCCATCTTAAAGGGCATAGTAGATTTTAGTTTAAAAAAAAAAAACCGGTTTTTGGACATTTTTCATCCATATGCCGCATTTGTTTTGAATATTTATACCAGGCTAGGGCTGAAATGTTGCAAAATAATACCAGTAAGCCTATGAAATTTAATTACGATTGGACAACATTTAGGTCTCCCATCGACAAAATCTCGTTTAGCTAAAGGATCGTTTACATTGAAATGTACAACTTATGATTTATGAAAATACTCGAACTTCAATATTGATTCACACAATTTACGTGGCTGCAAATTTTTTCGATAGTCATTTAAACACTAGTTGTTAGGTGTTCAAATGCCAGCAAACAACAACAGGTGAGGGCATAGCACTAAAATGTTGCAAAACAGTACTACCAGTAAGCCTTTAAAATCTTATAACGATTGGCTAATATTATGTCTCCTGCCTGCCTAATCTTTAAAAGTGCATAGCGGATTGGTCACTTGCTGTGGGAAGTGAGTATGTCATTTCTGGAGCCAAATTGTTGCCCGGGTTCCAGTCAGCCACTTGCCTATTTACCAACGTAGCTGTGAACTCTGATGTCACCTCATTAAGAAATCAGGGCTCGAAATGAGCGGTATCGCATCGCAATTTGCACCACAAATTTAAACTTCAGCGATGCAAAATTAAATAATGTATCGCAGTTTAGCGACGCAACTGTATTAAAGGAGACAACATAATAGCCTAATCATGATCGTGGTGGCCGACACGGAGATGCTAATCCCTCCTAATATATAGGCAGGCTAAACATCGCACATGCATTCTGGGAAATCATTGGTCCTACCATCACCCACGGTATTTAGATGGTGGCGCTTTAGTTTCAGACACAGGTCAAAATAGTATTAATGTGCATTGGATGCCATGTGTTGACCAAGCATCCGTGTGTGTAGCAAAGTAAATGTGAAACAAAAATGGCTATTGTTTCAAATAAAGTTAACTTTTTGTATTGTTTTTTTACTAAATAAATTATTCTTTAAAAGTTGCTAATCATTTTTTCGTGATTGCTATGCAAATGTCTATTTTGTATCGCATTTCTGCTATGCAATTTTTCTAAGACAATTCGAGCCCTGGAAATCAAGTATTTAAGCAGTTGATTTTGTATTCTTGCATATTACTGACTGAGTAGTAAATGTCTAGTGTCTAAGTGATTAGTAAGTCATTTTTCTGAGTTCTACAATGAACCGTGGTAAAAGAACTAGAAATAACATAGCGTGCCTAATCTTCGGCCAACTTATAAGAAATGATTATCTTTGGGTCAGAAATATAGCATATTAGGCCTTGTGGCTGGGTAGCCTATTTTTTCTATTGATTCAACACATAAGAGTACCAGTGGGGAATTGACATCATTTATTGAATAGTGAAAATATATATACATGATATGTAAAAGGTGATCATACACACATGAGCACCGTTAATATAGTTAGTCTATTACAACAAGGGGTTTGCGATTTCGACGCATCCATGTGCATCCATGGATGCGTCGAAATCACTAATCACTTCTTGTAATAGAGTAACTACCTTAACGGTGACCATGTGTGTACGATCACCTTTTACATATCAGGTATAAATATTTTCACTAGCCAATAAACGATGTCACTTCCCAACAGGTACTCTTTCATATTGAATCAAAAGAATAAGTCTCGGCCACAAGACCTAATATTCTATATTTCTGACCCAAAGATAATCATTCCTTATAAGTTGGCAGCATCAAATACTAGGGGTGTGCGGTTTTAATATTTTGGGTTCGATTCGATCAATTTCGGGGAAGAACACCTCGATTTCGATTATTATTTGATTCTGAAAATTATACCTATTTTACGGACACGATCGCCGACTTCTTGAAGATAGCGTGCATACGGCATTCGTTCGCTTCACACTGATGAAATAATAAATACCAACAATTGGCATTTCATCTGCATGATGTCAGTCTAACTAGTCGATGGGGACATTTTTTTTGGTTATTGCTGCACATGCTAAAATTGATTTTTACGAGGCAATACATTGGCAAGATGATATCTCGCCATTGCCTTAAAATCTGTGCCACCAATTTCGATCAATTGTCTACCGTTAGTGTTTAGTTTCAAAATTTAGATGCAATGCTTCAAGTGGAGTTACACAGAAGACTCATACCAGAAAAAAATTAAAAAAACAAATGCTTTAATGCAGTTATAGACTCATCCAGTGGTGTTAATGATTCGTGAAGTTTTGGGACACAAAATAAAAATAAACGACAACTTGCAGAACTCGGTAATTGTGACAAGCGCACTTCTCGTTCTTCTTGGTTGGGCGCTGATTTGCTCTTGACACTTGTAGCACAAGCTCAATGCTACTGTGGGCATCGACCGGCGACGACCTCAACACATACACAAGCACAAGAAAGCCCTAGCTGTGAGCAGTACCGCCAGCATGTTCAATGGTACGGAGAAGAGATTCCAGTCGTTTGCGAGTCTTTTTTTGGTCATCAGCCGTGCATTCTATGATGGCAGCCTGGAACTTTTGATCGACAGGTCCCAACGATTCGGCCAAACAGGCGTTCAGATAAGACTGGCAGCAGCGCATACTACCCTCCAAATCGGACCGCACTCGGATCACTAACTCGTCAATGAAATGATTCACCTGATGCAATGCTTTCTCTTGGATTGCGTTACGCGGCGTCGATACTTGCACCTCGACTGTAAGGCAACGTCCTAAGAGTCGTTCAGCTGTAACTTGGATCTCTTCTCGTTCACCTGTCAAAGACAAATTAAGGTTAAATTGGGAACTAACATTACTTTACGGCCCTGGTAGATGAGGGCTGGGACAAACCATCAAACTAGGTTACTTTTGAATTAGCCTACTTAAAAAAAAATATACAGTATTTAAAGTAGTAAAAAGCAAAACAATTATATTTCTTACATTTAATCAATCACTAACTACTAAAATTCATTGAGTCAGGAAATAAAAATGGGGTGAAAGTACGATGGCATTGTTGTCCATTGAAAAACATGCAAAGCGGACAATTGAAAATACTAATTTTCATCAGCCTTTACCATAGTTTTAATCTACATTACAGTGGCGGATCTAGACTGGTGTGCGTGATGGGTTTATCACATTATCAGAGGAGTGCCGAGCCAGCTGCCAGTAGAGCCATGGGTGTGCTGGAACGTCTCAAATTCGAGAGTAGGGGTCCAGCTGCACCCCCAACCCACCAATGGATCTGCTACTGCTACATTATTAATACCATATGGAGGCAATAAGCGACATCAACAGTAACAATTTAGATGCATGAGCAGTAGCAATTGAGACGCAGAAATCTGCAACTTCGTGGAAAATTCATATCAACAACGCTCAATCTCAACTAACAGAAATAAAAGTCAATTTCAGTGCAAATTTTCGACAGTTTTAGAAAAAATTTTAATTTCTTTCCTACTGTCTTCTTCAGACAATAAAAGAGCATCTCAACCTTGATCACATAAAGCACACCAGTCACGAACTTTCAAACATTGTCGCGTCCGCAGCCTCCCGTATTTGTCGCACGTTCTCTCCACCTAGCTGACAGCATGTCAGACAGATCACTCTGAACTAAACACTGAATCACAGGCGTTGACTGTGATTGGATATTCATCAATAATCTGCCGTCCCTCCCTCTCATGTCCCAATATAGCTATCGACTACAGGCATCGCAGATGTTTTATCATTCGCAGTATTTCGGCGGATGAGGTTCCTAGAGCGTTCCCAATCAATTTGGTCTTGTGTCCATGTGGTGAAATGCGAAGCCATTTTCATCACATCTACAAAATAAATACACATTTCTATCACTTTAGGATGCCAATTTCGAGGCCAAAGGCCACAAAACTACACACATTTAGCCGAAAAATGGATTCTTTCATTTTACCCCTCAACAATCAATCAATTTTTATGAAAGTTTGATTTGCCAGGCACGGCAGCAAACACCTAACTCGTGCACCAAGGAAACAAAGGGTAACCGCTTGTCAGTGGCATTGGGAAGACATAATTAAAAAAAAAAACGAAGAACACACATTACCACCAAGGAGAACACACTGTTCACGTTAAATTTTCGATGACTCCTGTCATCTTCTTCAGAATCTGCTGCCGGATTAGAAAGAAAAAACTACATTTCACTAGATGGATTTTGGAAAGAGCACTGTTCTGTTGCATCACTGGTCTCAAGTCAAGTGTCCGATCTAGATTGCCCACTGTTTATCCAAGTCAGCTACAAGCTCAGGCCGGATAAGTTGCTTGATTGATGTTAGAGTAGCTTGGTTTTGCAATGTTCATTAGAGGGATCTCGTTAGCTTGAAAATGACTGCTTGCCAATGAACACTCCATTGTCAACAGTGTGTTCTCCTTGGTGGTAGTGTGTGTTCTTCATTTTTTTTAAAATTATGACGTGCACCAAGAATGACGAAAACTTGTGATAAACGTTCATTTAATTGTTTGGCATGGCAGAAAGCAGCACTGAGTACGTCGTAGATTGACGATAGCTGCAAGCATTAATTACTGTGTTGTTCCCTAAAATATTGTACTTTTAAACTTTTATGCTATTAATTAATTAATAATTTGTTAGTAAACGATTTGGCATCTATTTAACTCTCCCAAAATATAGTTAACTGCACTGTGGGGGCTGGCGCTGAATCAACCTTCACGAATGTGAATTGTGTGGCACTCGCCATTTGGCCGGTAGACATTAAAATGCACTCGCCATTGTCGATTACCTCCTCACCATGTAGAAACAATTTTAGCAGTTGTGCTACTACTTAATGCTTAAATATTGTTTTTCATTGATCTAACTCTCCAATAAACTAAAGTGGCTAGCGACATTGTTGCACACTTGGTAGGAGAGCCCTTGTAATTCTGCACGCAACGCCGCAAACCGCTTGTTTCTAGCTAATACGGTTCCCGAGATGTAACAATTTAAGCATCAGGGTTAATTGTTAAGCAGTCGCCATACTGGCGAGTAGCTCTAAAAACCAAGTCGTCAACTGCTGAATTTTCTTCGTCGTTTGGCGAGTGGCGACCGACATTGGTGAAGGTTGCCCAGAATGTATGGTTCAGCTGAGTTTAGAAGCTGTTCAATCTTGCTCACAGGTAACCCGACTGCACATGTGCAAGAAAAGGGGACATTGAAACTGGCATCGAAGTCCACCACATGGACACACAACACCAACTCGATTAGGTACGCTCTAGGACCTACATCCGTTCAAATGCTGCGAATGATAAACATCTGCGATGCCTAGAGGCGATGGCTATATTGGGACATGAGAGGGAAGGCAGATTGTGGATGAATATCCACCACCATCGACACCTGCAATTCAGTATTTAGTTCGGAGTAGTGTTGCACGGTATTAAATTTTTGCAGGACGGTACGGTATGGTTTTGAAAATGGCGGTCTACGGTTATATCACGGAAATTTAGGAAATAATTTTGCACTATTATCACTTGAGCACAAAAGAATCAAATATGGCTCTTTGCATTTAATTGGTTTACTAATAGCGGAACTTCGCTTTCTTTTTAATTGGATGCTACGACATCGACAACATAAACACGCTCGAACACGCTTGTTACTGAAGAGCTGCTCCCTCCCCCGCCCCCCTGCATAGGCACTTCCTCTGCCTAGCAGTGGGATCGGATTACACAGGCTCGTGCAAATTTCACACCTCCGTATCGGCTTTTACTTGTGCGAATTAATTAAAAGAATTACTGTCATCCAAAAACAAAAAGAGGGTTAAGCTGTAAACAAATGATGGAGTTCTATACGGTGAAAAATTACAATATTTTCCGAGACTTTATGTCCAACTTGATTAACACTCATCTTCACCAAGTTAAGATATTAGATCTTTTAAAACTCGATCTCACAATATCTTGCGAATTTTCGACAGCTTTAGCAAGTTTGGTGGTATAACTGCTTCACATCTGTCTTCCTCAGGCACTAAGTTTCAGTCCGTTCTCCGTCTCCAACTACTTCTTCATTTTGTGTTTTGAAAAACGGCGCCTTCCGTAGCCTCTCGTATTTACGATGTTGCTTGTTCCAATGCGTTTCTAGGTGAGCGCTAACCTCTCTGCTTATTAAATGGCTAATGGTGGGATTTGATGGCCCTTGTAAATTCATTCCAGAAATTCATTCCAGAAAGGTGTGCTTAACAATAGCGAGGGACTCTAGTCCTCGTAGATGTGCGTCACTTCTGTTGTTAGAAATTAGGAGCGTCTCGGTATTTTTCCAGTCAATCGGATGCTTCATCTCCATGCAGTGGGTGGCTATGCTGCTGGTTTCAACTTTGTTTCGTACGTCCGCATAGTGTTGTTTTACTCTCGTATGGATCCCTTTTCTGGTCTCTCCTATATATGTTGCTTCACACCCACCACATGGGATCCTATACACTCCTTCTCTCGTATTAGGGACTTCCTTCAGCATTCCCTCAATGTCTTCTGGTTCACATTCTTCTGGCAGAATTCATTACCAGCCGTACTCAAAACCAACAGCTACACGACGAGGAATACCCTTTAATTCAGGACATCCAGTGCACCAACTCAAGGCAATCGCCAAGAACGAATTTGTGCGAGTTGTTCAGAGATCCTACACCCTGGAAGAAGCATGGCCACATCTACGTGAGCAAAAAGGAAAATTCATTGAGGTAGACTACCCACCGGGGCTCCTGAATAAATTGATGAAGGAAGCAATTGGAGTTAGCAAAGCGGGACGACGACAGTGCAAGGAAGATGAAAGACCAGTGAAGGAAATAGAAACACCAAGGAGAATAGGAATAACGTACCTGAAAGGAGTCAGCAGTGGCATACAGCGAGTCCTGAGAGCGCGTGGAATTAACACTTACCTAAAGAATGGAAAGAAACTGAAGGAACAGCTGATGGGCCGAAAACAAAATGAAAGAGACTGCAACAACACGAGTACGAGAAATCGACAAGCACAGCTGCAAGAATGTGAACCAGAAGACATTGAGGGAATGCTGAAGGAAGTCCCTAATACGAGAGAAGGAGTGTATAGGATCCCATGTGGTGGGTGTGAAGCAACATACATAGGAGGGACCAGAAAAGGATCCATACGAGAGTAAAACAACACCATGCGGACGTACGAAACAAAGTTGAAACCAGCAGCATAGCCACCCACTGCATGGAGACGAAACATCCGATTGACTGGAAAAATACCGAGACGCTCCTAATTTCTAACAACAGAAAGCACAAGAAATTAATGAATTTACAAGGGCCATCAAATCCCACCATCCATTAGCCATTTAATAAGAGAGGTTAGCGCTCACCTAGAAACGCATTGGAACAAGCAACATCGTAAATACGAGAGGCTACGGAAGGCGCCGTTTTTCAAAACACAAAATGAAGAAGTAGTTGGAGACGGAGAACGGACTGAAACTTAGTGCCTGAGGAAGACAGATGTGAAGCAGTTATACCACCAAACTTGCTAAAGCTGTCGAAAATTCGCACGATATTGTGAGATCGAGTTTTAAAAGATCTAATATCTTAACTTGGTGAAGATGAGTGTTAATCAAGTTGGACATAAAGTCTCGGAAAATAGGGTAAAGCTGGTTCATGAATGGTCGTCAGCACCATAATCACGGTAATACCGCTGCTACGGTAATAGTGTGGTGCTAAAAAAGGAACGATACTCATACCATAATTTTTTTTTTACCGTCAATACCGTGAGTATCGATTTACCGTGCAACACTAGTTCGGAGTGATCTGTCTCAACTAAACTGGTTGTATCAGTGGTCATGGAGGGAAAAGAGGGAAGAAAGCTGCCAGATCCTAACTCTGCAAAAGCCAGTAGCAGACTAGCAGTCTTAATTCAATGCATGTTTTTTGGGGGATTACGCATATGAAAAAAAGGATTTCCACGGGTGGTTCTCACAACAACAACATTTATCGAAAGTGTATCGGTGGATTCCTTGCACTTACTCAAGTCAGGCTATGGGGAAACTGTAGGAAATTTTCTTTCTAGTCATAAACATAAAAAAAATCACGTAATTTTTGAGCAAATGCTGTAAAGAATTCCTACTACGAACGGTAAGCTACTTAAAAAAAAAACTGAAAGAAGCGGGGCAACATTCTCAATAAGAAACACATTAAAAAAAAACACTCCAAGAAAACGGAAACTTGGCAAAAACCCAATACCAGATTACCAGCAGGTAACAAATTGACAAAGCTCAATTTGAAACTTGACATTCAAATTCTGTTCAAATAGCTGCACTGAAGGTTAGCCTACTAAGAACTAAAAGTCCCACGTAAACTAAATTGCAGGAAGTGTTTTAGCAGCATACGACTAGACAGTGATTAGAATGGCACTAAAGACACCTATAGAGACATCTACTGGACCTAATTATCAGGATGGCCCCAACTGCGGCAGAAGATATATTTTGGATGTTTAGAAAACTGCTTCACAAATTTTGTCTTATCTTACCGACAAAGTTTATTATACATTTTGATGTGATTTGTCATAAAATAAAAAAATTAAATTATCCATTTAAAAGGGGGATAGCCCTGTAACCTACCATGCTTGCATGTAGGCTACTCGCAGTCTCGCACACAATATAACTTAAGATTTTTTTTAACATCCTGAAAGAGGACTGCAAGCAGCAACATCTCGCTGACTGAGAGCTTTGAAAAATGTCACACACGACTCACAAAAATGCACACTTTCACAACGAAGATAGTCTACTATCTGAAAATTTTTAACAACTAACTGTAGTCGTCATCAGGCACCTTAAAGGTAAGTTCGAACTCTTTGTCTTTTTCAATCGTTGTTGCGTTTCACAGTGTGATGAATAAGGGTGCTTTTACTGAGAGCTTTGCACCTTCTCTTTCCTTTTGTGTTCTGTTTCGCAACCCTATGTGGTTAATTACGAAACGACTTGTAACTACTTTTAGGGATATCACGCGACATTAAAAATACACTGCGCATGTTTTAACCCAATAAATAGGTGCAAAAAATATCACTCGGCCACGATTATTCCAGGCATGTGGTAACTCTGCGCACACAACAATATTGAAACGACCTTAAAGCAAGGAAGGAGCTGGCTTCTTTAGGCCAAGGACCACTGAAGCACAAATCCCACGTTTTGTCTCCCAGCTCCATGCCAATTCTTGCAAGGGCTGGAAATGATAGCCTCTCAATGTTGCTTCGGCAAAATAAGACTTATCATGTCTAAGCAACTTGTCCGGATTCGAACCCAGCAACTTGTCACCCAGACAAACATTGACAACAGTACAGCAAGAGTTAACTATGGCTACTCCTACAACGTGTAGGTGTTTATAAGATCCTATTAACTTTTTAGTTAGCTATGAAGGAGTGGAACGACGAAC
>JAHWFP010013180.1:0-25875 GCA_023313725.1 Lithobius niger
GGGGGGGGGGGAGGCATTCAAATCGGTTACGTCTTGTTTCGCCAAATCCCGTTTCGCTAAAAAGAAAGCAGATTAACAGCTTTTGCCTCAGGGGCCAGTCCTGTTTCGCCAAATATCGTTCACGAAATTTAGCAACACCAAACATTTAAAACATTTAAACACGAATATTTATAACATGATAATGGTCAGACATTTATAGATAAACACCCGTTTTGCAGAATCCCATATCGCAAAATAATTTGTTTCAAATTACGTGCCTTGCTCGCGCTGCCGCGCTCGCGTCGGCTAAACACATACCATCAGATAACACAACTAACGAAAAATTACTAACAATTAGGCATGCCATTTTAACTTTTGCAAATAACTTTTGAAAAATATTTTGATTCTGAGAAACGGGGTTCTGCAAGACGGGGTTCTGCAAGACTGGAATTCCCGTTTGGAAAAGGTTAACCATCACGTGTATAACTAACTATTCTTAAAAGAGACCTTGGCATTGACGTAGTGACGCGCAAACATTCTAAACAATTATATTTAAAGCGCACATTTTTCCGTCTATATTGCCAGTTTTCAAAACGCTAATAAATCAACTGGACTTACCATATTTTACCACTGCTTGTCTCTGTTAAATTTTTGCCTTTTAAAGCCCCATTATATAGAAATAAGGTATTAAATTTCGTGTACGTAAAATTTTGTCAAATTCGTTTTGGCGAAACGGGAGTTCACCTTCCAATCACACAATGGGAGAATACACGGGGGAGGGGAGGGGGGAAGGAAACGGGGGGGAAGGAGATGGGGCTAAGAAGGGGGGAGGGTTCGGCGGCTATTTTATTTCATGCTCCCTAGTAAAGTAATTTGCTCACCCAGGCGGGAAACACCAGGGGTTCCAAGGGAGAGGGAACAGGGATGGGGGAGGGGGTATTCAGACCGCACAATGTAGGGAATGCTGGGGGAAGGAGGCAGGGGGTCAAGGGGGCTGGAGGTAGGCAACAGGGAGGAAATCTGACCACACAATGAAGGAAGTGGGGGTGGGGGAGGGATTTTTTTTGGGGGGGGGGGGGCATCGGCGGCCCTTTTAAATTTATGCCGACAAGTAAAGTATTGCATTCGCGCGTGCGGTAACCAGCTAGACTGGCGTATGTTACGCCGGGGGGTACAACTAGTACGTTTTAATCTAAGAAATGCATACGAGACTCGTTCATAATGCGATTAGTCCAGTCATGCAGCAATTCCGCATGCAACAGCGTTCAAAACAATCATGAAGCGTAGGATTCTCGATTCGTTACCGAGGAGCCGATTAAGAATTCGCTTAAGAATTCCCTTTCAATCAACTTTCAAGCGAAGTCTGACTGAAAGCCAATAATGGAACGTAAGCTTATTTACATAATCAATTTTCTATCTTCCTTTTTCGTCATCAGTAATTCAGACCATAATAATTAAATTTAGTTCTTAAAATTCTTTTGGAGGATTCGAAAGCGGTGTCAGGTTCTGTATTGTATTCCGGAGCTTAGAAAACGACGATTTTGATAATGAAGGGTAATTTCTAAGAATCGAAAACCGTGCGTATTCTTCGATAATATGTAACGCGAAACCCTTAAAATGATGGATGTAATGATCAGGGTACGAAATAATTTTCCGGGGAAATTTTATTTTCGTTTTGTTTATCATATCCGTGTTTTTCGAAAAGTATTATCGTAACCGTCTTTTCAGCATGATTCTAAGAATGAAAGCAGATATTCGAGATTAGAAAACAAAATCTTTCAATATAATTATGATAGTTGTAGTGCACCGTATTGAACAAAGGGTATAACACACCAGTCAGTTATCAGACCAAAGACGAATCGTGGACTGTCTAAGAATTCGAAAAGTCCTTAAGATTGCAAGTAGACTGCCTGATTCTATCTAGAAGCACGCTAGCGCTTCGCCCATCAAGTTCAGATTGTTGCCTTTCCACCGCATCTAACTGTTGTAGCTCAAATAAAGTTATTCTGCGGCTGGTGTTCGTTCCCTGTGCAGGACGATTGGTATTTATAAGGCAACCCGGTGTCTCGTGTAACATTTCTTGTTCGTCCCCCCCCCCCCCCAGTTCCCCATGCTACCCGTGTTTCCTTTTTGGTGTGTATAGGCCCCAGGAATGGTCAGTTTTTTGTTTATGAGTTTAGGTAGAACAGGTTGTGCTCTTTATTCGGTTTTAAGTATTAAGTAGGTTAGCTGTAGTCTTAGGTTAGAGCCAATGGATCTGCAGCTTGTAAACTCTGAAATAAAGTAAAGTAAGACATTGTCAGTGTTTAGGCGAAGGCTAGCTCCTCTTACCCGAGACATTAAACCGGCGTTTTCTGGTATTGAACGCTAAATTTTAATGCGACAGAAAGCTTCGAAAATTGTATATATCGGCGGTGCGATTAAGTTGGCGGATGTTTTGGCGTGTTGATATCACTCCTTTGAAGGGTCGAACCATTCGGAACTTGACGGTCCCTTTTACCAGTTTTGGTTTTTGATATGAAACGCTATTACAAGCAAAAAAGTCAAGTGTGTCGACAAGTATGTGATTGAAGTTTCACTTTACTCGTTAAAATGTACACGTTAAAATGTACGCGGATAACAATTTTATGATTTTTTAAATTTAAACTAGCTGCCCACGGCGTAACATACGCCATCGGTTTTTTTTTTTTTATTCTGAACAAGGAGAAGAACAAGTGAAAAGTTGTCAAATTTACGTGCGCCTCCCTACCTTTACTCTTGCGCAGAATTGCGTAATTTTTGGTACAAATATACCTTCCATGCTTGGGATCTACTATATTGGCCAAGTTTGGTCGAAAAATAGTGAACAGTAATGGAGATGTTGATTGCCGTAGTGAGGACTTCAAGCTTGTTTGTAGACTTGAGTTCAATGTGAGCTCACCACTCTCCGTAATTCGTTGTCGTGGCTTGAAAGCTTCAATAGCGCCATCAATTTAGTGGTTACCGCAACATTTAAGAAAAGAATCTGTCTCTTTTATAATATTTTATTATGTAGTCGCTACACCGAATAAGTTTGGTAGTCAATATACTGAAAACCGGAAATTAAACTCAAGGAAAAAAAACGACACAGCGATAGTTTCTCCCATTTTGTCGTCTCAACGAAGTTTTCCCGGATATGATTTAATGATAAAAATCCAGTAAAAGAATCGAAAGTTAAAGAAGCAGTGCTTGGCATTAAAGGCAGGTTAACACCGAATGAGAGTCTGCATAATCTTGCAGCGTCTAGCGCTAGCCAGTATTATCTAGCACTTGCTTGCATCAAGCTAAGGAATGCGCCACGCCATTTCTTTTAAAGAAACAAACAAGCCACGTGCTTCCATAAACAGTGAGTAAAAATGTGGTGCGCCCTTTTGCATCTAGGAGGAACCCGTAAAGGCTAACTATGTCATGGCCGCTAGATGGCGCCACGGTAGGTCCTTCAGATTTCTGTGGTTGCAAGCTGCCTTCAAGTGCTATTTGAGACGCCGTGGTATACGAGCGGATGGCCTTACAAAACCTTAATACTTTAGTTACTTTATGCCTTATCTAGCAGTTGTGGCTGGCTCGCCCGTGGTTGTTTCCCAGTTCCTGGTAGGTGTGGCCTAAACGTTGAATGCGACAGGCCAGTTTGCTTCTTGGAATACTCCCCTTTTGGCTCCATCCTCTACCTCCCCTCTCCCCTCCTCCTTTCCACCCTACACCCAAAAAATGTACCTTTTAGGTTCAGTTAATGCGTAATATTATGCTTAATGGTAACAGACGCATTGCCCCCGTCTCCCCCCCCCCAATCTCCCAATCTCTTTATTTTCTAGAGAGGAGGGCTAATAGATCGGACTGCCCCACACACGAAAATTCTCATTTCCATTCCTCCCCTCTCACTCCCAGTTTATCGTTTTGGATTGAGCCATCCGTACCGTGTAAAAAAAAAATAACTGTCCTTCGTGCATGACGTAAGACTTCTCGCTGAGATGACAGCGCAGAGCAAATTGTTAGTCGAGGCAACAACGTACCAGTTTCATCTTCTGGCCAAAGAATTGACACGCTCACCCGTTTTCTTTGTAGGGATGGCCGTTGTCGTCGTTTTGGTTTGGGGGGGGGGGGGGGGTTGTCGTGTGTTTGTTATGAGACATTGCCTTATAATGTAGATGCTATAGCAATGCCTTAGTCCAAAAATGCCGTCAATGCTATCAGTCCCTACAACATAAAAATAAATAAATAAATAAATAAGAATTGCGAATCCTGTAATACTGAGGGAGTGCGAGCCGGTGGTGCGAGGTTGTAGTTTCTGCTGTACAGCTCTCACTGCCAAAAAGGCATTGTGTTAGGCTGGTTTCCGATAACTGCGCAGTATTATTGGTGAAGTGCCTTTGTCTGCAATGGATGTAGGACACGTAGGCATCGGATAATTAGGCACCGAACACATAGGCGCCCCATTTTTGGCACTGGACAAATAGGCACTCGGATAAATAGACCTATATAGGTACGCTTTCACCGTATCCGTAATGGTTGGCAGGAAAGCCGACGAGCGTAACTAAATATTGCAGACGGTACGCGGACATACGCACCGGACACGCATGTACCCTAATTTAGGCACAGGAAAAATAGGCACTCTGACAAACTAAGAGTAAGAAGTTTATTACGACGGCTCGAAGTTCATGGTGAACTTGTGTGTGCCGTATAAGGCAGGTACAATATATGGCTCATGATAACAATAATATGGAGGTAAATATAGAACACATTATTTGTTGACAAGTACTATTTTGAACATAAATCCATAGTAGGAATCAGAAACAAAAGTAAACACAATGTAACAGTTTAAGTACAAAACAAAACCAAAAAAGAAAAATAATAATAATAATCACTAAATGCACATTCCACATTTAGGTATATATCTATGTAAATACAACTATATTAATAAATTTTTTTTTTTTTTTTAATTACACCGAGTGTTTATCTGGGCATTGCTTAATCGATTTCTTGATTAAGTAAGAAGTAGCCGAAAAGTTTATTTTTAATCTCAGTTATCCCATCAATTTGGAGTAGTTCAATAGGGATTTCATTAAATATAGAAGGAATTTTATATTTGTTTGTTCGTTTGCCATATTGGTTCTTGGCAAAAGGCACTTCATATCGATATGTGGTTTTCCTGAAATAATTATTCTTTATTGCTGAGCTTAATTTGTGGTCACAGTTAAAATAGTTTTTCAGAATTACAACGAAATCTCTAAGTTGTTTAATTTTGAGTATTTTTGTTTTCCTGTATATTTGTTTAGATTTTAAATTTCCATATTCGTTAAAAAGAATTTTTACGATTCGGTTTTGCAGTTTTTGCAGTCTATTTATGTGGCAGTTAACAGCAAATCCATATATTTCAATACCATATCTAATCAAGCTTTCAACCCAAGAATAATAGATCATTTTTTTGCTTTTTATGTTAAGGAGGTGTCTGATGTGATAGAGACTAGGCATAAGTTTACGTAAATTTTGTGCAATTTTATCGATCTGCCTTTTGTAGGTCCATTGTGAGTCGATTTGGAATTCTAAATAAGTTGCTTCACTTACGTTTTTTAATTTTAAAGCAGGTAGTATCACAGTTCCTTGTCGTACAGAATTTAGAGTGAAGGAAAATGTTTTTGACAGAAAACTTCGGAGTGTGCGGGGATTTGATAGTCATACAGACTGTTTTTTCTTCACTGATGAAGACTTCATTTGTCATGAACCAGGAGTTTATTAAGTCAAAATCATGTTGCAACATGGACAAAAGTTTATCATATTCATGATTACAAGCAAGGAGGAAAATATCATCTGCGAAAAGAAAAATGTCACAATTTGTAACAATTCTCTCAATATCATTTACGTAGATAAGGAAAAGTAAAGGACCCAGGACTGAACCTTGGGGGACCCCATGTTTAACATTTAGAAAGTCACTGTTTTCCTGGTTTATTCTGGTGCATACCTTGCGATCGCCCATGTAGCTTTTCAGAATATGGAGTATCTTTCCACGTAGCCCAATGCGGTCACATTTACTAAACAGAATATCGTGGTCGATCGTATCGAAGGCTTTCTGTAGGTCAATTAAAATACCACCAGCCAGTTTTCCGTCATTTAATGCCTGAGAAACTATCTCGTTTATGGCTTTAAGTGGGTCACTTGTACTCATTTTACTTCTGAATCCAAATTGCCTAACGGACAACGACGAGTTTTTATTAAGGAATTTAGTAATTTTGTCTGCAAAGACCTTTTCAATTATCTTGTTAATTGTTGGTAGCAGTGAGATTGGACGGTAATTGTTCATATCAGATTTGGAACCTTTTTTGAAGATGGGTCTCAGCATCTGGCATTTTAAACGTTGAGGCCATGTTTCCGTGTCAATAATTTTGTTTATGAGTTTAGAAATCAAAATTGCAGAGTTGAATTTGCTATTTAAGAAGTGTTTCAATTTGAAGCCATCAATGCCACATGAGTTTTTATTTTTCATATTTGTTAGAATAGAACAAACATCGTCAATAGTCGTGTGAAATATTCCCATTGTATTAGTGTTAGATTTATTCGTTATAATCTTTTCCTGAAGTTTCCCTAATTTGTGTATGTAGCTATTATTTAATTGTGCGTTATTTTGCTTCAGGATGGCAAAGCGATTTTGGGAGGTTTTTTTCAGTTTTGGGACCTGGTTTGCAAAATTGACGTTAAAATCATTTCTTACTTTTTTTCTTTCAACTTTGTGAAAGGCTTTATTTAAAGACTCGTCAATATTTGTTTTTCGACGGCCTAGAATTTTGTTCACATTTTCCCACATTTTTTTAGAGTCAGAACGACCCTCATCAAATAGCTTCTGAAAATGACTTTGCTTGGCTTCGATTATTAATTTATTAACTTCAGTTTTCAGTTTCCTATATTCGTATATTAAACCCAAATTGTTTGCTTTATTTGCGACAATTGATTTCCACAGATTGTTTTTTTCGTTTATTTTATTTATAATATTTGAGCGTATCCAGGGTTTTCTAGCTTTGTTATTTATTTCTTTTTTATGATTACTTAGAAATCTATTTTGACTATAAAAATTATTTATATTTTTTTGCACTTCGTCATAGGCTATATTCACATCATCAATTTCGTCCAGAAAACGCCAATCTTGTTCATTCATTAGTTTAGTAATTTTAGTATCATCAAAAGAATAAGTTTCCTTCTTCTCATTTTCCCCATCAGTGTGTTTGTTAACGACGTTTTCAATACTAAGTAGCGTAGGATAATGATCAGATATTTTTTTTCCCCAGACAAAGCCTGTAGAAGCACGAGAGTTTGATCTAACGGAGATATGATCGATACATGATTCCACCAACTTATTTTTTATAATTTCTTGTCTAATGGGTATGTTGATTTTTTGAATAAGGCCGAAAGAAGCAAGCAGATTTTCGTAATTTTCGGTGGCGCTTTTGTCGTGTTTAAGCTTAGCTGATCTCAAAATATCAATGTTTATATCACCCAATAAGACCAAATTCTCAATTTTATTTTCTTCTCTTTTAAGTACTTGTTTTAGTTCATCAGTAAAGAGTTTTTTACTGGTATTTGGTTGTCTGTAAATAGCAAGTATAAGAATTTCAGAGTTCGATGATTTTAGTAAAATTCTCAGCCCATCATTCGTATCACATTTAAAATCAGATATTTCGTTCTCTAAATCTTTTCTAATGAAGGCTGCAAGACCTCCACCTCTATAGTGGTGTCCTCTCTTGTAACAAAAGTGCTATCATAGTTATTCAAAAAATATAATTTAGTTTCATTGCTTTTTATACTGATTTCGGTGATGATGATTGCATCCCATAAAATTTTGCTAGACTCGATCACTGAAGTAAATTCGCTCCAGTTTTTCCGTAAGCTTCTGATATTTAGATGAAGTATTTTAAGGTTTTGGCTACGTGAAAGTTCATTTATATTCAGTAGGCTATCATTAGATTTAATAATGTCAGTGCAAGAGGTATTGTCATTACAGGAATCCATTTCTAAAGGGTTTCTAGTTTCAAACTGGCACCCGAACAAGTAGGCACTAGGTTTTTATTTATTTTTTTTTAAATTTGGAATGGATTGCAAAGTGATCTTCCAAATTCATTTCCACTTCTTACTTCTAACTCCATTTTCGTTTCGCAGAATCCCGTTTCGCAGAAAATAAGACTGATTAAGGTTTTTCGGCAAAACGGGAAATCTGCTCGCAGAATAATTTTTTTTTTTTCAAATTACGTGCCTCTCTCGCTGCGGCTAATCACGTAACATCAGAAACCGCAACTAAACCACAAATATCTTCCAATTAGGAATGCATCTCTAACTTCTCCAATGTTACAGTTTTAAAGAATATTTTAATTCGGTGAAACGAGAATCTGCCTAACAGGCATTCCCGTTTCGCAGACAAAAAAACTTAATCCGTTGTATTTTCTGCGAAACCGGAATCTGCGAAATGGGATACTGCGAAACGAAAATGGAGTTGGTAGCAACAAGCGGAAAGAAACAAATTTGGAAATCACTTTACAATCCATCTCAAAATTAAAAAAAAAAATTAAAAAACTTGGTGCCTATTTGTTCGGTGTCTATAGGTCTGAGTGCCTATTTGTCCAGTGCCCAAATTGGGGTGCCTGTGTTTCCGGTGCCTATAAGTCCACATACTTTCTGAAATGTTTTGTTATGCGCTTGTCGGCTTTCCTGCCAGCCATTACGGATACGGTGGAAGCGTACACGTAGGCGCAGGCCTTAAGAAGGGCAAACACGCTGACGTTAATCCCACGGAAGATGGACGACAGCTGGCCTGGGATTATACATGCGCCCTGGAATTATAATGCATCCATTGATTGGCATGTAATGGGGAAAAGTGGTTACTGCGTTCTTAGAGAGTTGAACGGATTAGCGTTGCTATTCAGCGGGGAATGCAGTGTCCGTTCTCAACACCATTCCAATTCTCTTGGACGAATTCATTAAAGTGTCCGTGCGGCCTATAATCTTGAGTTCGTCCCAGAACGACACAGATAATCAATTTTAAGTTTTTGGTAGCAGAGTGCCTTGTTGATATCCAAGATGGTTACAAAAACAATGGCGGTCGTCGAGTAAAGCCGCCCCTTCCAGGAAGACGCAACCGCTCATAAATACCGGCAGGACTCAAGGCAGGCCGCGGACACTATAGCAGTGTATGATCGGGTTTTTTGTCTGTTTCTTTGTTTCCATTTTGGGGTGACTTGGCGGTTGTGTGGCTCGAGCGCACGTAAATCGGGAGGGCACAAGCAGATTTCTAATCGAGCGCACGCTATACCTGTATAAACCGTAAATCAAATTGGGTTTATTTCGGTACAATTTACAAAGAAAACAAGCAGTGGTAAAAAAAAAATGAATCTCGCACCAGAAAAGCAGATGGTTGCCTGTGGGTATAAGGGCGCGTTTACGCAGCGACTCGCCTTTGCATTCTCGCAGCTAGAACTCAATCGCGATGGCAAAGGTGACATTGCCATGGTAACAAGGCTAAATGGATTAGCTAAATCCGACATCGTTTGAGTAAATGCTTGCAGTCGTGTAATCCGTGCCAATAATATAAAGAATTCCTCATGACGATACAATTTTCCCAAACGCTTCTGAACTCACGTTGTTTGCTGTTTTCGTTGCGAGGCGGCAGACATAAAACCGCCGCCATGTTGGAATTTGAGGTGATTTCTAGCTTCTAGCTGCGAGAATGCAAAAGCGAGTGGTTGCATAAACGTGCCCTAAGGGTTGCACATGTAAAACGAATCAGATTTAAATTCGCAAATAAAAGCGGAAAAACTTGGTTTTCAAAATCCGACACTGCGTGATTAAGAACAAATTTAAAAGCCAAAAAAATAACAAAATAAAGTGATATAAAACAAACTGCTGTAACATACAGCGACGGTTGTACCTTTGGCAGTGCACAGTCGGAATTATTGTGGTGGGCCGCATTTTCCTTTTCCTCAAAGGGTCGCTTGACGCTTCATCCCTTATGCTTCATTAGGTGTATCACTGGACGTATACCTGAATATCAGTGACACCTGATACAGTGATACCTGATACCAGTGATGGCTGGCACGGTGATACCTGATATATCAGTGTTATTCGGGTATTCAACGTATCACTGGACTACTTGGTCCGGTTTAAGAGGAGGGGGTGATCCAGCTTGTGAGTGCGGTGCCCCATTGAAGGATGTTCAACTTATCTTTGAATCTTGGTGAAATCTGCAAATCCAAATGAAATTTGCAAATCTCATTGCAAATCTCTGTAACTCCTGGAAATCATAGCTAATCAGTGCAAATCAACACGAAATCTGTACTATCTGCTTGAAATCTGCAAATCCAAGTGAAATCTTCAAATCCAAGTGAAACCAGCAAATCGACACATCTCTATCAATCCTGAAAATCAATGCAAATCATCTGCAAATCTACTTGCAAACCCAGTAAAATCTTCAAATCCACACAAATCGGTGCAAATCAGCAAATCTAAACGAAATATGCAAATCGTCATTAAATCCGAAAATCCAAGCGAAATCTTGAAAATCCGAACAAATCTTCCAAATCCGCGTAAATCCGCAAATCTATGCAAATCTGCAAATCTGCGAATCTATTGTAGTGATTTCGGATGTGCCAATCACGTACACTTATTTCCGGGTTTGTCGTAACCGTCACGTGGGTCATTGATGGCGCGAATGTTGGTTGTGGCGGGTGGTCCCAGCTGATTGGCCAGTTTGGACGACTTTGGGAGCTATTTCCGTTTATTTTGCATAGTTTTGGTTCCTCTTGGGGTCACTGTTTACTTGTATACAGTGTTTTTAGTTGACAAGAGCGAAACGAACACGGTTTTAGCAAGCGAAATAGCAGAAGCGTCTGCTTGTTTGGGGCTCCATTCGACTGAATGGTTGACACCCAGGCCTAGGACAATTTTTACCAATTGATCATTTAATATCAATTGGCTCTCACCCACAAAGATCTCTAGACAGACTTGCCCTTGTTTGGGCTCGTCAGTAGAGAATACTTTGTGGATATTAAATGATCAATTGGTAAAAATTGTCCTAGGCCTGGGTGTCGACCATTCAGTAGGATGGAGCCCCTAACAAGCAGAAGTTTCTGCTATTTCGCTTGCTGAAACCGTATTCGTTTCTCCCTTGTCATTTGCCCTAGCAAGCGTAGGCTAGCTCTCATCCACAACGTATTCTCTACTGACGAGCCCAAACAAGGGTCAAACAGTCTGTCTAGAGATCTTTGTGTGAGAGCTAATTGATATTAAGTGTTTTTTTTTTTTGGGGGGGGGGGGGGGTTTTGCAATTTTAGCTTTTTTCCAGGCTAGAAACTTTAGGGGGGAATCCTTCTCTTGAGATTTTCTTTGTTCTCGTTTGAATCCATACAGATTCCCGCTGCAGAACAGCAACTCAATAGGGAGACCCGCGTTCTGATTTGTTTTTTTGCACGTATTGGGTGCTTTTGTGGCATCGGTGGGTGTCTTCCCAAGATAGTAGTCTCGTTGCGTCTGGTTCCTTGGGGGTTGTGGACTCGGGGACCTCTTTTCTGATGCTACGGCCTTCGCGCTGGGCGTATATCGATGGACAGAGACAGCCACGCTTTGCTCTTGAATTATAAATATCCTGAAGGTTCCATCAGTCAGGACTCGAGAACCTACTGCAGGAATATACCCACACCGTCTTTGCTTTTGTTGGATTTCCTTGTTTTTTTTTTCTATTCCTTTTTCGTGTATCTTAAATAAATGAATAAATAAATAAATAAATTTTAGGACTAAAAAAACGCACAATTTCAGAAAGGAGAATACCATACCAGTATTCCTTGCGAATTATCGACAGACTGGGAACGTCTGTCCTCATCCGGCACTACTACACTCTTGAAAACTGTTGTTTACATTCTCTTCATCTTTATCTTTTGAACTCGGCGTTCCAACATGGCGAGGCCTCCGGTACTTGTTAGGCTCACTGAGGCGACGCCATGTTGGAATGCCGAGTTCAAAAGATAAAGATGAAGAGAATGTAAACAAGTTTTCTAGAGTGTAGTAGTGCCTGATGAGGACAGACGTTCCCAGTCTGTCGATAATTTGCTAGGAATACTGGTATGGTATTCTCCTTTCTTAAAATGGGGGTGTTTTAAGTCCTAAACTTTACAAGTGAGATGGATTTTCAGAGTAAAAACCGCTATGGAATTTTAAATAAATAAATATATAAATAAATAAATAAAACTTTATTGACTTATAATGTCAAATGGTTTCTGGCAGGGCAAAAAGGCCGCTTAACAACAGTCCAACAAGTTTAAACAGTACGATGAGGTAAACGATTAAAACATGACTAAAAAAAATTACAAAAACAAAAATTAATGCATGGTTTAACAAAATACCTAAAAAGCCATAAAAAAAAAGCAGATACCAAATGCCTTATAATAGTTTAAATTAATTAAAGACAAAAGAAAGCTGTATAACAGTGATGCATTATACACAAGTTACAAGTGAGCAGTGTTTCCTCGACGAAAAAAGTTAGAAAGCGCACAACCCTTCAAATTCCGTTTCAAAACTTGCAACTAGCTTGCCAAGACAACCTCATCGGGTAAAGCATTCCAAACGGTCACAATACGATTAGAGAAGTGAAGCCGACAGTCTAATTTAGACTTATTAGCCGATAGTTTCCATGGGGTGGCCCCTAGTTGTCCGTTTTCCCTACAAAGTCCGAAAAATAAACATGAATCATGCTCAGTGCCCCGTGCAATAATGAAAAACTAAGGCAGGCCAGCCTTCCATCGACGCTCGAGCGATAGTATCCCAAGAGTGTTTATCATCTTTAAAACGTTTTGTGTATATTGTTGTACTTTAGTGTATCCTTTATTGTGTACGCGGTTATTGTATGAGCGGCTACGTTTTCCAGGAGGGGGCGGCATTAATCGACGGCCGCCATTGTTTTTGTAATCATCTTGGATATCAACAAGGCACTCTGCTACCAGAAACATACAATTGATTATCCGCGTCGTTCTGGGGCGAACTCAAGATAGGCCGCGGACACTATAGTGTTGTACTCCGTTCTCGCACCCTACCTTGCAGTCGACCTGATGTCATTTGAGTGATGAGAACTGTAGTAGTGTTAGTGTCTTTAGTACAGTCTTTGTAGTTGTGGTGGGTTGTAGTTTAGAGGACGCATGGCTTCGACCCCTGGCCCGCCAATAAATCAAATCAAATCAAGTACATCTAAAGAAATACACCTTAGACGTACCACTGCCAGGGGTACCACTGCAGATTTACGATAGATGTACAGTTCATCTTGGTAGCGCGTGCTAGACTTTACGAGCAATAAATACCAAAAATCAGTAGATTCCAGCTTGTGAACGCATAATAATGAATGTTGTTCAAATAGACTGTCCTAAAACAGCTTGTCTTTACAACACCTATGTGCGTGTGAAGTATTGTTGCAAAACTCAGCCATACAGGAAAACCAACCGGGATGAAATGTACACCTTTGAGCATAAAAATGATAGTTTTCGTTATTCAAATATATTTTATTGGGGCCCCGGCCCGAGGCCACGCGCCCTCCCTAATATTAATTACAACACCATACCCCGTCATACCGGGGCTTTAAACAATGCCTTTCAACAATGGGGAATTCGTTCCGCCTTCAGTGACGTCTGTTCTTATTTACAACAATGAAAAAGTTTGCATTGTTGTCGGGCTTCCTGAACCTCGATACAGTATGATCTTTTTTTTTATGACTACGGGTGTACTACCTTTAAAAGGACATCCTTTCTCACTATATTCGAGCATCCTGCGCGAATTTACAACATTTATGTAGGTTAGCGACGATGGAGCAAAACCGTTTCTTACGATGGGTGTTGCGAGTTTAATTTCGGATTTCAACGTTGAAATTGTACCACCCCAGCAAGGTTATGCCGATGACGTCATTTGTGAAATCTGCCAAGTTCAAGATCCACATTACGTCAAATTGTAATGACCCACTGTCACTTCAAAATAATTAATATTCATTGTTAGTTGACATGATGCTATTATATTAATTGTTGTAACAATGTTTGGCTGTGAATTGTCTGTACTTAATGTTTGACGTCAATTGTAACAACTCGATCTCGCTTGGTCTTCTGCCGGGTGCTCCCAACAATTAGGTATTAACCTTTAATTAATTCCGCCACCAACTCTCCAACTCGCCGCATTGAAAGGTA
This sequence comes from Lithobius niger, assembly GCA_023313725.1. Taxonomy (NCBI): domain Eukaryota; kingdom Metazoa; phylum Arthropoda; class Chilopoda; order Lithobiomorpha; family Lithobiidae; genus Lithobius; species Lithobius niger. The sequence goes on from JAHWFP010013180.1 coordinate 14,187, forward strand.
ATTTTGGCCATTTTAACTAGAAATTTTCCCTATTGTCCCGTTTCCCAAAACTTGACATCAAACCGGACCAACCCTGTTGTTAGTTTAGCAACCCCGTAGCTATTTTCCCTTGCTGTGAAAACTTGAATTTAACCAGAAATTTATTAATCCATCTCGTCCCAAGTAGGCTAAGCCTCATGTCGTTTGGTATTCCATTTTAGGCCCTAAGTCAAGGTTAGTATCGCCCTAGAATGTCAGACGAGCCGGAGCATACTATCGCTCATGTTTTATACCATTAAAGCATAACCAAAACTGAACCACGACTACTAGCCATATTCCACCAATTTAGGTTAATTTGGAATTCCCGCAACCCTTCGATAAGCACCACGACACCTTTTCATGCAAGTCCTTTAACTGTGGGGTTGGCACTTGGGGAGCTGTCACATGTACTAAAAACCCCTACATGGAGAAAAAATAAGAAAATTGATATCTTTACAATTGCATTTAACACGTGTGTGAAGTACTGTTGCAAATCTGAGCCATACAGCCTAAGTCAACCGGGAGGAATGTACCTTTAAAAGGTCATAATTTCTCACTATATTCCAGCTTCCTGCGCGAAATAGCTTTTGCAACATTTACCGAGGTTAGAGTGAATGTAGCAAAACCGTTTCTCATGAGGGGAAAAATAGGAAAATGCCTTTGCTACATTTACGCGAGTCTGAAGTAATGTTGCCGAACTGAGCCAGACAGCAAAGCCATCCGGAGGAATGTACGTTTAATTTGTGACTTTTTTCCCTGTGACTTATCTTCTGCGACTTTAATCTGTAACATGTTTTCCTATAACTTTTTTCCCCCACAACAGAAATCATTCGATCCACAGGAAAAATGTATCCTGTTTTTATGCCGTCCTACCAAACAGTTGCTAAGGAAAGACTCCACAAATGCATTACTATAGTATCCGCGGCTTATCTTGAGTTCTCCGCAGAACGAACACAGATAATCGATTGTAGGTTTTCAGAGGCAGAGTGCCTTGTTGATATCCGAGATGGTTACAAAAACAATGGCGGTCATCGATTACAGCCAACCCATCCAGGAAGACGTAGCCGCTCCCAAAATACTTGCAGGACTCAAGATACACCGCGCACACAATAACAGGGTAGTAATTTTTTTTTTAATTTCTTGCCCACCGAAAATAAACGTATTACTGGGTAGCAATCGTTTAGGAAACATTTGTTTAAGAGTGGTCATTGGATCAAAAATTCTATTCGCTTAGAAAGATTGTTCAGCCTGAACTTGGAACAACTTTTCTTATTTTGTTGCAATGGTTGCCTTTGTTTTCTGTTACTCGTACATTTAATTTTTTCTCTTTTAAATCTCTTCTTAATCGTGCAGTATTGGAGTCTGGAAGCAGCACTGTTTTTCACTTTTCTTATTATTATTCTTATTTTTATTAGTATTTTTTTTTATGTGTTTTGTTTTCGCTGTGGGGCCCTTACCCGCACGCGAGCTCTTGTGGTGTGAGGTTCGGCTTTCTCGGTAAACTGAAGTGGAAATAAATTGAACTCTACTCAACTCGAAATCCGAGAGATATTGACGTTTTGGCCTCGCGTAGTTTCATATTTCGGGATAGCTGTCAGTTTTGGGCTTAAGGGCACATGCGCAATACAGTCTTGCTGCTGCTAGTATCAGACATTTCCAACATGGCGTAGTTTTTTGGCTCAGCCGACTCGACACTAAATGAGGTTTCAGACGCGACCGGGGAATTATTAGAAAAATAACGCTTATTTTGGAAGAATTCTTTATCTTAATTGTCACGAACTGTTACAACTGCACGCGTAATCCAATCCAAAAATCGTTTCGTTGAAACCATGGCAAAGAATCGTTCGCCACCGCACTGGCATGGCCAGTAAAAACTATCCGGGCCGACCTATAACAATATTAAGAGGGTAGAGAGAAATGGCCGCCGCTGTGGTCCGTTTCATTTCTTCGAGGTCTTTTAAACCATGCGCAATGGCTGTTTGCCGTGACGTCACCATGAGTTAGCCAATGACGAACGAGAACAACGGCTGTTTGGCCGTCTGATTGGACTAGCCCAGTCACGTGATATCCACGTCACAGCAAACATCCATGGCGTGTGGTAGAGGGAATTGGCCAAGCAAATCGCAACGGTGAATTTTTCTATGGTGAGTCCCGCCATCTACTGCCAAATAGCTGCAACTGACAAAGAGCTTAGCAATTCACTAATTTAATCTCAGTAATCACTCAGTGTGATTACACACATGTGGCTAAAATATGGAAATTTATTTATTTTACGATAGATTTCACATGACAAATAAATAAATTTCCGAATTTTGCCACAAAGCTATTAAATTTCTCGACGACACACAGCTCTTCAGTAAATAGCGACATGTTCGTTTATCCGGAAAGTGTTTCAAGGAAGTTTTTGTATGGAAGGTGTCGCGCTCGGTTGACGAAAAGCGGCAACAACATAAATCAATCACATCAGTGGCTTTTTCGGCGGCCATATAATAAATAAATAAATAAATAAAACATTTTTTGCAACTGCAAATGGTCAAGCAAGGATCGGGGGATCACCGACAGCCTGTCAAATCTAAAAAAAATATATATAAGAAACTAAATTTCAAACGATTTTAAAGTGAGTTCACCTCGATTGGAGGGTATGTCAATGAATAAAAAGACTTGATTGTGGGATAGAGAGTCTCATGTCAAGTTTAGGGGTAGGAACGTTTACGTGAATTTCTGGAGATTTATGCGGGTTAAACGTTTTCGGAATGTCTCTATACAGAACAACACGTGACCACCTCTTCGGGTAGAGAATTCCAAACACCAATCACCCTAACGGGAAAAAGGTTTCGACGGCAGTCCAAGTGAGACGCTGGTGCGAGTTGCATTTAAAAAATCGAAGAATGGGAAGTCAATACCCGATAGACCAGGAACAATCTTGGAAAGTGAGGATCAAATCGGCTCACAATCTCCGAAGTTCGAGTGAGTCAAGCTTTAACAATTTCAGGGGTTGACCATGTGTCTGGTCGCGCAGGCCTTGAAGGGACTTGGTATACAGTCTCTGAACCGCTTCTATCAAGTCAATGTTGCGAAGCAAATAAGGGGACCACACAGGGCTGGCGTACTCAAAGGCTGTCCAACCCAATCGGGTATGCTGTTTTTCATCCAAGATACGGCCGGTACTGTAGAACACTGCTACGGGGTTCACAACTGTACACTGCGACATGGCATTACGAGAACATATCACAAACTTATCCTTCCCCTGCAAAATAAATATAAATGCAGGCACTGATTACTTTCGTGGGGAAGTGCAAAGATGGAGCGGCTAGAGAGGATGATTCATTCTTGACTTCCGGTATTACTGTGTTTGAGAAAATGTACTGCGTGGGACCGTAGTGTGACGTCATATTCACCAATTCATACCGAAGTAGCCCGAACAGCCAAATCAGTGTGCTGCAAGGAAGCACATGACTAGTGGATTTGCAAAAAAAACGGAGTTTTAAAAAATATAATCTCTCTGTTTGCGTTGCTAGTGGACGAAAAAAAGCAATTACTTTAGTAAAAGAAGCAAACTATAATAAATGGAGATTAGGTTTTTTTGTTAATGTATTTCCGTTTATCGAGCAAGCCAACAGTCTCATTTTATAGATACGCTTTTCTGGTGTAATGTGACGTCATTAACACCAACATGGCCGTCTCCTTACTATAGATTGCCGTCTCCTTCCCGCAACATGGCTGCCTCCTTCGTTTACCGGAAGTAAGTTTGTTAAGCGAAAAATGGCATATTGGTGCTTCTTGTCCTACCAAATTATCGTTCTTCTTTGGGGGGGTTGGGAAGGTTATGAAATTTCTCGCATTGTGCCACACTTTATTGGTCTGCCTTTTCCCCGAATTCCAGTAAAGACTTTCATTTCCCAATGTATTATTTTAACATTTCCGCTATGTTTATTCACTCTGTCGCTCACTTCGACCGAAAAATTCAAAAATATGCTAATCCGTATTTTCCTGGAATTTTGAGGAGGATAAAAGGCTTTCGATTCGGATGTAAAGAAGGTTTGAATGGTAGGGCTTAAAGGTTTTAAGTTAAGCCTACCAAAGCCATAACCGGAACCGGAACCAGTCACGGTAGTGGGTTGCTTTGGTGGAGGTCCTTTTTAATAACATTTTCTTTTATTTTTATTGTATTTCGGCGTTAGGCGAATTCGGGATAGGACACCCATTGTATGTGTTCGAATTGCAGCTGACAGTTACACCGTATTATTACGTCGTTGTTGGTAAACCATGACCGAGGGTACACGGAGGTTTCTTAAGTCGCTTTATCTTACGTCGACGTAGCTTACAGCGCTTAGAGCACTTTAAGAACGTCCGTGTAACCGCCTAAAACCACTTTCAAGTCGCTTTTATCTCAAACCACCTCGTTATATCGACGTAAGGAGTTGAAGCGCTTTAATAACCACCTACCTATAACCCATTTTCTGTGTCGCTCTAAGGACTGCTTTTTTTTTGATTGGTTGAAACTAGTGCGCTTAAACGTCACGAAGCTAGGACGGAACCGGTCACTTCCTTAAAACGAAGTCGAAAGCCCAGCTAGTTGAATGAGGACATGGGAATAGAGAGGGTTTGGTTGATGAGGGGGATTAGATAAACGTGACGCTACATCGACTTACAGAAACTACCGTGTACCCGTTGTCGTTTTAACTCGCTCCAACTTGAAGGTCCCTGTAACCACCTCTCTCCTAAAGCGACGTGAGTTCAAGTTGACGTAAGGCAAAACGACGTAAGGTAAAGCGACGTAAGAAACCTCCGTGTTCCCTCGGTCCACTACGGGAAAAATGTAAACAAACATGCGCACAGCTGTTTATTGAAGACTACGCGGTCAGCAATAGTTAAACTATGGATGGAAAGCCAAATGGGCTCGATAAGTGTTAAATAAATATGGATGCAAACCTATTTGTGTTTTCTTTGGAGTTAAATGTCAGATTTTCTGAGCAGGGATTTGAACCCACGACCTAAGAAGGAGTTCGTTTGTGTGCCGGTTTAATGCTGCCTACGGCATATCCTTTTGGCCCTGACAGTACGGCTCAGTAGTAGGACTTACGCCTTTGGTTTCAAAGGTCGTTCAATTCCCCACTCAGGCAGTCTGACATTTAAGTCCAAAAGGCAACGTAAATAGGTTAGCATTCGTATTTAGTTAGCTTCCCACTTTTTTTTTTTAATCAGACAAGTAATATTAATGCAGAAGTGGTAATAAAAAAAAAACAGGAAATTTACTGCATGCTAATCCAAGCCTAAGCAAAAGTTAATGTGGTGCACGGGTAGCTGCGAGCACTGTGGCACCAGATTCGATAGACGTCCTGGTCCCAGCTGTACATCTCTGGTTTCGTACAGACCCCGGGTTCGATCCTGATGGGAAGTGTATATGTACGGGTTTTTCTTCAGTTGTTTCCCGCCCGTTGCATGAGGGTTTCCTCCGGGTACTCCGGTTTCCTCCCTCATCGTCCACTTCCACTTAACATCTGCCGCTCGGGAATTTGGGTGGGTGGATGCCTCGAGCATCGTCTCTGTATTATTATTATTATTATTGAGCCAATATGTTTAACATTTTTCTCAGTTTTTAGTTACGTTCAATGTTGTTTTTTATATTTACTGCTAACAGGATAGTTGAGATAATCAATGCTCGCCTGCTCTCAATGCTCGCTGCTTCAAGTTTCACGCGTCCATTTTTACCCAGTAGGTAGGGGGCGCCACACGATGATCCTACTTATCTATATACTAGCAGAGTCGCTCGCTTCGCTCGCTCATTCCGCGTCGTCTCACTCCCCTTCCCTGCCCCCCCCCCTCATTAAGTTGCCGTTCGGTCGGTAGATGACATCGTATGTTCGCGCTGCTGAACGTTGCGTTCTGGGCGCAGCTACTATCTCAGCGGGCCTTGGCTGCTACTCTTATAATTTGCCGTTCCGTCGGTAGATGACATCGTATGTCCTGCTGGCTGCGCTGCAGATGGAGATGACTGCTTCGTATGTCCTGCTTGCTGCTGCTGCTGGCTGCCTTGCGGGTTTTGTGTAATTATATATATAGATGAGTTATGTGATCGCGTGACACTAGTCAATAAATGCAGTGTGCACCCATGTTGGAATTTGGATCTGACAGCCTCCTTAATCCCCGAGTGTTGATCACTCTTACGGGACCTCACTTAAGACACCTCAACAGTAATGTAAGGCTAGCCCTTAAGGCACGTTATCAGTAATGTAAGGCTTATCACATTACACCTTTTTGCCCTGCGTGGGTGGACACATGCTCGTTCTGCTCAAGCGTGTTGCCTCATGCAACCCCGCCTTAGGGCTAATCTTCGACTTTGGGTGATCCCCCCATTGCGTATTCGTTTTCTGCGTAAGTCCCTTTAAGATAGCCCTGAAGACACCTCATCAGTAATGTCAGGCCGATAGATTACACCTTTTGCCCTGCGTGGGCCTTCTGCAGATGTGTGTTCCCCCGTGAAACCCCCACTTTAGGGCAAATCTATGACTTTGTCTCTATCTCATTCTGCATAATTCATTTTCTGTGTAAGCCCCTTTAAGATAATGCAGCTATGGGAGTACGCAACTATAATCTTGTTTTGTCCGCTTGGGCAAACCCACGTTGCAAAAGCATCGACAGCACTATTGGAGGAAAATTTTCCCGTTCATCCTGTTTTCCCTGGTTCCTACGAGATTTTAATATTGTACCATGCAGATTTCCATGGTCCACCCATCCAAGGCTTTGCCCCACGCCCACGCACAGTATCGATTTGGGAGGGATATTCGCTTAAGGAAACCACGACAACGTTAGCCAGTCTCCTAATCCCCGGAGAAGGGACTTTTCCGGTAAGTCAACCGTCAACTTTCAACTCTTATTTTAAGTCTTTGTTTTTCAACCTTTCGTTTCCCCAACGAGGATAACATGCTGATGCAAATTTTGGCTTTTAGTTTGCATCTCTTAAGTAAATTCGTGGCAGATTTTTAACACGCCCCCCTCCCCCCCTTCCCCCGAAACCTTATAACCCATTGTATTAGATACGGTTTTTTCCTATTCTTATAGCTAAAATGGCACTCAAGCGTAAGGCATAAAATGGCCGAAGATTTCAGAGCAATTCCAAATTTGGCTCCATTATCAATTCCGACGATAACGCAGCCAAATTTGGAATTGCCTGAAATTTTTCTCTCTCCGTTTTATGCGTCGCGCTTGAATGTCATTTTGGCTGTACGTTACGTTTTTTTTTAAACCTTTCCTATTTTAGTCTTCTGTACAGCCGTACCGGCTAAGAAGACTATTGCAACGACTTTGTCCGTCCGTCCGTCGCTTTTTTCAACGTCGCAACGGTACTAGAAATTGACGACCACTGTTTACAACGTTAGATTCACTGTCAAAAGTTAGTTAAATAACATGACAAATTGAAACATCGTTGCCTCCTGATAGCTAATAGACTTCTTCGACGTAACTAAATTAAATAATAACATTTCATCGTCGAATTGAAATCCTAAAGATTTGTGTTAACGCAGCCGTATAAACAAAAACATTTTAGCTTCGTTTAAAAGAGTCTTGTCGCATTGTTGCCTGAATGGAATACGCTTACGATCGAACCAAATTCTCCATTAGGCCTATCTGCTACTTACGAAACTAAAACTGCCGTTAAAAAAATTAGGCCTAAAAAATGAAAATTAGATCTAAAATCACGTTACCATGGCAACGTCAATAGTTGCTACGAGTCGCTGCTGCAGCGTTTCTCCTGTCCCTTCCCTACTACCACTGATCTATATTAGGCTACGTTGCGCATTGCGTTGTAACACTGTAACTGTGTGCGCGTAGGCATACCGTGTTGCAAAAATGAATAGGCTTACTGTATACAATCCAAATCTCCGTTAGTTGCTACTTACGAAATTAAAGTTGTAAATTAGGCCTAAACGCTGACAATTATGCCTAAAAGGTAAAATAAGCTTAAAAGCTAACATATTTGTACCGGGCAATTCTGATGGTTACTGTTTTTAGATTATATAACCTGTTGTAGTGCATGATAGAGGTGTGCGCCTCAACATTGGAAATGGAGGAACTGTACAGAAGACCAATGCGACTAGATAGTCGTTATAGCCCCTTGTTTTCATACTGTAATCGCGTAAAACATCGCCTAAACTGCAAAACCTCGTAAACTGCATTTTTATGATTTTTGTTTTGTGGTCCCAAAAGGTGGCTGTAGGTGTCCTCCTTCTACCTGCAAAACCTTGTGTCAGTCAACCAATCAGAAGACACCTAAATCGTCACGTGTTAAAACCTCGTAAATAAATGATTGTCCAATAATTTGACACGCAAAACTTCGGAACTGCAAGTTCTGCCTCCAATACACTTCGTGTCGGACTGTTCTCTAAATAATTTTATTTGAGCTCAAGGGAATTCAATTTAAAAGCCTTTGAATTACTTTAGTAGTTTAAAGCACGCATCCAAAGATGGAGCGACTAGAGAAGATGGTTCATTCTTGATTTCCGGTAGTATTGTGTTCGTGAAAATGTACTGACTGGTACCGTGGTGTGACGTCATATCCACCAATTCCGCCAAAGTAGCCCGAACAGCCAATAAGTGTGCTGCAAGGAAGCACGTGACTAGTGGATTTGCACAAAACGGAGTTTTAAAAAATAAAATCTCTGTTTACGTTTACGAAAAAAAAAGCATTTACTTTAGTAAAAAAGCAAAAGATTAGGAGATTAGGTTTTTTTTTAAGAAGTTCTGTTTATCGAGCAAGCCAAAAGTCTCATTTTATAGATGCGCTTTTCTGGTGTAATATGACGTCATTAACACCAGCATGGTCGTCTCCTTCCTGCAACATGGCTGCCTCCTTCGTTTAATCCTTGGCCTGAACCGGAAGTAAGTGTGGTAAGCAAAAATGGCCTATTGGTGCTTCTTGTTCTACCAAATTATCGTTCTTCTTTGCACGCATCCCTCTACAGTTTATTCTCAAAAGCATTTAATTTTGCACGAGTAGTGAAACCACTTTTTTCAATTACAAGATTTTGCCTTTACGAGGTTTTGCACTAACAAAAATAGCCGTTAGTGCAAAGGCATTTTTGTTAGTGCAAAACCTCGAAAGTGACAAAGCGTTTTTTTGCTGTTTCTGTCAAATTTCGAAAAATTACGAGGTTTTTGCAGTTTAGGCGACGAAAAGTGAATCTGCGAGCTCTGGAGTTTGATCAATTGGAGCTGCCGTTGTCAAGCAAGCAGTCGTTCAACAGCCAGGCTCACTGTTGTTTTGCTTTACTATGGTTGATCCAAGACCAAACTGCATGTGGAGCTAGAAAAAGTCTACCGATTATGATCGGGTATGAGGATTCTGGGGGAAAAAAAAGCTGTGGAAAATATCCGAGGGAAAAAATCCAAAGGTAAAAGGCCGTAGAAAAATGTTACGAAAATCGTTTTGTAGTGAAATTCGGTACCCTGCTTGATGAAATTCGAGACAAAGCAACTGACTTGAACTAACGTACCCTGTACTAACAACAAAAGCACGAAATGAAAGAAAATTGAGAAGATCTGTCCTTTTAACTCGCCCAGATGACCACTGGACAGGAACAGGTTAGGTGCACGACACTACTGCTAGTTTCATTCCCATGAGGAAATCATCATCCACTTTATTTTAAAAACAATTCTAGCTTCAATGCGTATTCTTAAACTAACTTCCGGAGAAGCGACTGAAGAAGGATGCGCTGAATGAGTGAGCGAAGTCAACGAAGAGAAATTACATTCCCGCGAGGAAACCATCATCCAGTTTGTTTATTTTTAAAACAATTCAGTTTCAATGCATACACTTATGCTAACGTTGGGAGGAGCGACTGAAGAGTGATGCGCTGATTGAGTGAACGGAGCGAGCGGAAATCAGCGTTGTTGGCCAGTGCCGGTGTGCAAACGGTGCATCCAACACCGTTTGCGACACTGGTTATATTTACCAATTGGCTTTAAATAAATACGGATGCTAACCTATTTACGTTGCCTTTTGGACTTAAATGCCAGACTGCCTGAGTGGGAAATCGAACCCACGATCTTTGAAACCAAAGGCCGGAGTTCTACCGCCCAGCCATACTGACATGGCCAAAACCGTTTATAACTAATTGGCTTTAGCTGGTTGGTAATGTAAGTCGTAAATGAGAAAAAAAAATCATGGCAATCAATTTCTACCCGTTAAATTACTATAACCTGCAAGGCTAAAAGCCACTATTTTCTGGCAGCAATGACATAAAAACGAAACAAACAAAGAGTATCTGAATGAAGCTATGCCATGCCATTTACTTTCAGAATACAATTAAGTGTCAAATGCTTTTTCTTCATTTTTATTTTTTTTTATTATTTATGCTAAAAATATGAACAGTTAGACGTTAAGCACTTTCTTCGAAACGTGAAAGATAAAACCAATAGCGTCTTTTTTTTAAACTTATTTTTAAATCCTCTAATATTTTTTAGCTGTCCATTGAGCGAAGAACAAATATTTGCATACAAAAAGTTCTTATTTTCGAAATTCGCTAAATGGAGGAAGAAAGTCAGTCTTCCGTTATTTAACTAAGAGCCCTTACTGTTTTCGTTTTAAAAATCTAATTAGGTCTAATTCGGTTTAAAGAAATAAGTTGAGCAGCACGGAGCAAGTGACAGCATAATTAACTTATCAAAATCGCAAAAATTATGCACGTCAAGATAATTGGGAAAATGTCCCTTTTGACAAGTTTAATTAGTAAGATAGGCGGTCGTAGAACGAACCTTTCTTTCCTTACAGTTTTGAGAGGATCTACGTTGCTTATAGAAAAGTAGAATTAAGTTGTTTATTTTTTTTCTGCGGATCAAAAGAAAAACGTTCTGTAATAATAATGGCGTCTAAAACGGAGAAGCTGAATAATCCTAGTTCTAAACTGAACTTCTGATTAAGCGGTTTGAATTAGTGTTTAAAATTAGTTTATTCTACAATTTCATTTCTGAACTATTTTTAAAGGCTTGGCCGAGCGAAACGAGATCATAATACTCGACTACTTTGGAATTTTGTGTGTCGGTATGTCTTTTTTTTTAATTATTATTTACAGTAAAAAAAAAACAGTACCAAGAAATCTCATGAGCTGTGCCAATACACCGACAAAATTAGCAATTAGAAATGCAAACTACATAAAGACAAACATTAAACAAACGGCTGCAGCGACTACCTAGTTGCAGCCGGTCTTCTGCACACTTTTGCGAGTTTCGAATATGTGGAGGCGTACACCTCTAACACGCATTGCAACAGCGATCTCTATCATATAATCTAAAATCAGTAACCATCATAATTGCCGGTTAAAAATGTGTTAGATTTCAGGCCTATTTTCGACTCTAGAAGTAATTGTCATCTCTTATAGGCCTAATTTTTACCGGCCCTTTTAATTTCGTAACTAGCAGCTAACTGAGAATTGGGTTGGACAGACGGCCTATTCATTTATGCTGCCGAACGCACCACGTATGTAGATCAGTGGTAGTGAGCAAGAGACGTCGTACTACAGTGCTGTTGATGAAGCCAGCAGCGACTCGCAGCCGTCGCAACGTGATTTTAGGTCTAATTTTCAGTTTTTAAGCCTAAATGTGTATACCTGCCTTTTTTATTTCATAAGAGTAACGGAGAATTTGGTTCGAGACTAAGCCTGTTCATCCATCGCAA
>JAHWFP010013181.1:0-14733 GCA_023313725.1 Lithobius niger
GTGCGAGAAAAAGTGTTGGAACTAGCTGAAAAAGCTAAACTTGTTGAAAAAATCCCAACGAACACGTTTATCTTCACGACCTGCAAAGCGCATAAGAAAGATTACCCTTTAAGGATCATCACGGTTGGAAAATCAAGCATCACATCAGGTCTTAACCACTTCATTGCCCTCATCCTCTCCCAAGCAGCTAAAGCTTCTTACACCGTAAAAAATGCTGTCAAAGTAAAATTGGACCTGGAAAATTTGTCTGATCGTGATTGGGATGGCGGAGGTTATTTCGTGTCCTACGATGTCCAAGCTCTTTACCCCTCCATTGACAGGGATCTGATTCTGCAAACCCTCGATGAAACCCTTGAGGCAAAAAAAGACGACATCAACATGAAAAAATTGTCACCAGCACAAGTTGTGATGATTGTGAAAACCATTTTTGATACGAATTACTTTAAACATGGATCATTAAAACATTTAAAACATTTAAACATGGATCATGGATGGATCATTTTATGCTCAAATTCAAGGTGTACCAGCAGGTGCATCAATCTCAGGATTTCTGTGTGATATTGTTTTGAACAAAATCGACGACATGATAAATAATGAGCACATTCCCATGATTAGGTTTTGGTGTATGTTTGTGGACGATATCTTTGCGTGGTTACGTTCGGAAACTGATGCACTGGTCGTTCTGAACACATTGAATAACTTCCACCATTCTCTGCAATTTATTGCCGAAAAACAAAACGATGCAGGCAGTATCTCATTCCTTGACATTAACATTCATAAGGACCATTTCCTTAAACAAGTTTATACTTCGCACTTCATTAAGCCTTCACATACCAACAGGTCCATTCCTTTCAACTCAGCACACCCACCAAATGTCCTGAGAGGAATTCTTCGTGGCGAAATAAGACGATCGCTGGACCACTGTTCCAGGGAGGAGGATACGAAAATTGAAATGAATCGTATCCGACACAAGTATACCATTAATGGGTACCCAATTAGAATTGTTGACCATGAACTACACCTCACAACTGTAGGTGTAAGGATGTTCCCCCCTCCCCCCACCCATTCCATTAGATTGGACCATTTTCCCCTACATCCCAGGTCTCTTTCAAACTACCCAAAGATTGTTTGCAAAGTATGGTGTCAGAGTCGTCTCGAGACCATTTTCAACGGTTGCAAGGATTATTCGGCCCCATCCTCTCCCTTAGGGCTCATCTCCAAGTGTAGAAGGTGACCTGATCAACAAGTTATTTTTGCCACCCACGTGCCTCAACCTTGCTGAATCCATCAGTAATCCGGCTATTGACTCAGTAAAAAATGTGGTATATTGTATCAAATGCTCAGACTGCACGGCCATTTATGTAGGAGAATGTGGAAGATCCATTGGCATAAGAAAAAGGGACCATGGGGGAGCAATTACTAAATCAAATTCAAGCTATGCTGTGGCAAAACACGTAGATACCAAAAACCACATTGTCGATGTTCAAGGTACAAGTATTATTTATCACGAACCTGTTGAAAAGATCAGACGATTGTTGGAAGCGTATACAATTAATGTAAATCGTGATAGGGCAATGAATGTGGTCAAAAATTTCCATCATATGGAAGAGTGAAAAAAATTGCTTTTCTCATTGCCATTCAACCAAATTTGAGATCAGTGGTCGTCAGAGCGTGTTTCCAAGATGGAGGGGTGCAATTGAACGTTTTGGTGGAAGGGTGTTACTATTTTGTATATACGGTGGCGGGAACCGTGTGTTCTCATTTGGCTCATTGTAATGCTTCATATCGTTTGTATAGGTGACCAAGGGGGAAATCTATGGAAATTTGTGATTTTTATGACTGTGTGGTGCAATCTTGCTGTCAGGAGCAGGGCGTATAGCTTTTAACTGTCAGAATGGGATTCATTCCAGGACCTTGCGCCAGACAGTATAGGGGAGGTCCTGGGTTAATATCTTAATCGGGACAGTTGTTTTCTTACTCAGATATGCGTCATCTTCAGGCCAGATGAGCTGATGTCCAGAATAGATGCCAACGAAGCAGTCTGGAATGCTACCCTAATCGGGAGAGACTTTGCCACGACCCCCCTTTACTATCAGCTTATAGAGGCAAGTATTAGCACTGTATAGCATTGTGACCAGGTATTTCAGGATGAACATTTATGTTCAACTATTTCGGCTAATACTCCCTCCTAAATACAGGGCGGTCCACAAAAAATTGACGTCCCATAAGTCCAAAATTTTGGGAGGTCATATTGGCCCATCTGGTAGTGTCGGCTGACTATCTCACTAAACAGCCTAAATAGTCGTACATTTCCCGGTTTTTTACATTCCCGCTGTGCATTGACGTATATTGGCTGCTGTGTATGGTGGAACGGTCCGTAGAGTTCGTGTGGGAGCTGATCTGCAAAAGGGATGTCTACAGGGTGGTCCACAAAGAAAATGTTTGGACTTTTTTCAAGTCCAAAAATTTTTTGTTAGCACCCTCCAGAACCGTAAAGGAACGTTCCAAACAACCCGTTCTATTAGACATCTGACCTTTTACGGTTCTGGAGGGTGCTAACAAAAAGAGTCAGTTTTTGTGGACCACCCTGTATACAACATCCCTTTTGCAGATCAGCTCCCACACGAACTGTGTTGGCCATTCCACCATACATACCAGCCATTGTACGTCAGTGCGCAGAGGTAATGTAAAAACAAAGCATTAGGACTATTTTGGCTGTTTAGTAAGAAGTCAGCCGATACTACCGGATTCACCAATGTGACCTCCCAAAAGCACCGCGATAGAACGATTTAATAGAACGATTTGTTTTTGTTGCCGCTTTCAATAACCTGCACCTATTCCCTTGAAACACCTTCTGGATAAACCATCATGTCGCTCTTTAATGCAAGTACAAATAGCTTAACTAAATATTTTAAACGATAAATAATTGTAAAGCTAATAAAAATTGTCACACAAGTCCACGTAAAAATTAAAATTATTTTGAAAAACAGCCAATCGTTGGCAAGTATAGATGTCGCCACATACAAACACCCGTGTTTTACCGGCTAGCTGTACTGATGACCAGCCTCCAAAGCTTAGCAACGCCTTCGGCCACATCTCTTATTGGCCACCATATTGTCTACCTTCCTAAAATAGTTTTAGATCAGGCCTGATAGGTTTCCTGGGTCGAATCCAGTGTATTCGCTCCCACTACTTCAAAAACGTCAATTAATGTTAGAAATTGGGGCGTTTAATCTACATAAGCAGTTTATTCATATGATTTTATTGGGCTAAAAAAAACATTTTTAAATAAAAAATTACATTTTTCTGTAGTAACTAAATTAAAATAAGCAAAACATTTAACTTTTGTAGTAAACTGATTACGACTCGAACAGTTTAAACTAAAAAAAAAGTTTATTCCAAAATTAACCAATACACAAATGTAAAACTAAACAAAGACTATTTGTACTGCACTGAAATTTTTGGGAAGAAATTAAAATTCACAAACTTACCCAAAACTATGACAACAGATCAAAACGGTCTACGTTAATTTTTTAAGACAAATCTTATAAAATTTTACGATATTTTTCTTTAACAAAAAAAATCACGTATTTCAATTTTTTATAACTAATTGTTTAGTCAAAAAATCAAATGATGAAAAGGAAACAAACGAACGAAAATTATCAGATTTTTTGTCGAAATATTCTGCATCACCAAGTAATTTGAACAAACTCGTTACCACATAGTACTACATCTATTAAGAACATCAAATGACTGAACAAATCAAAAATTATTTCTAATAAACTACGGTTACATTTCAAAAACGACGAAAATTCACGATTACTTGGCTGCATACCAATCGTTAATGAGTTAAGCATTCAGTCCATCGAAGCAGATATTTTAAATTACTGCCAAAATAAATATTGCAAGAAAGGAGCAAAATATCAAACATGGGCCAAATTTTTACAGTATCTTCTTAACGGATTGATTATCTTCTGTAAATCTTGGTTGAAATTACTTTAACTGACAAATGCAACAACTAGGGATTTGAAATTTCTGACGTACATTGGTTCCAAGCGAACAGTAAAAGTAACCTCCTTTCGATTTTAAGCAAGGTACACGCTATAGCCTCTTAACAAGAACCAGGGCGGCATGGACTGCATGGTCTACATGGTCCACAAGGGCCACAAGGTCCACAGGGACCGCAAGGCCCAGGGCCACAGGGTCCACAGGGACCGCAAGGTCCAGGGCCACAGGGACCGCAAGGGCCACATGGTCCACAGGGACCACACGGTCCGCAGGGGCCACAAGGTCCGCAGGGACCACAGGGGCCACAAGGTCTACACGGGCCACATGGACCGCAGGGACCACAAGGTCTACATGGGCCATATGGACCGCAGGGGCCAAAAGGTCCACACGGGCCACAAGGTCCACACGGGCCACAAGGTCCACACGGACCGCAGGGAGAGTAACAAGGGCCACACGGTCCGCAAGGACCACATGGAGGACAAGGAGGGGGACACGGTGGTTCGGGTGCAGGTGGTGGAAGCGGTGGTGCTTTCGGTTGGGGTGGCGGTGCTGCTTTGCTAGCAGTTGGTGGTTGTGGATCGCCGCTGGGTGCAGGCTCCCCTGCGCCCCCAGCCCCTCCTTGAGCTAAGCAACGAACATGGGCTTGCTTCTCCAAGAAGTGGTAACCGCAAGGTGTGCATTCCGGTCGCGTGAACGGTGACTCCGGCAAGAAGCCTCGGCCAACGTACATTCCAGGACCTCTGGTTTCTCGCTTGTTGCACTCGCCAGCATCCTCCTTGTAGTTGAATTTATCGGGAAGCTGATCCGTTTTGGGTGGGTGGTCTGGCAAGGAATAATCGTCCATCTCGTTCGGTCTCATCTCGTTTTTTGGCAGGGCATATTTGCGGTCCGAACACACTTGTGGCAAGGTGCATGGGTCACATGTCTTGACTGAACGTTCATACAGACAACTTTCAGTCTCATCAGCTGTCTCCTCTGGTGTAAGGCACAACTGCTTGACCACGTGCCATTCTTTTTCGCCCAGCTGGTTCGGATAAGGAATGCAACAAGATGGCGGGGGTGGGGGTGGCAAGCATGGCAAGACAGGAGGACAAAGTCGAACTGGCGGTGAACACGTTTCACACGGGCTGTTGCACACACACTCGATGGCGGGCAAGATGGGAGCTGGCTTCGGAAAAGTCCTATTAATGTAGGATCCCTCTTTCTGGTGGCATTCGTGAAATTCCAGCTCTTTCATGTGAAAGCATGTTGGCGCCTGCAGAGCGCGGCGTCGAAACTCTTTGTCGTGAAATTTGAAATGCCAGGGAACAGTCTCCTGTTTCGTATCGAGACTCTCCGACAAGTTAAAGATGGGTTTTGACGTCGAACCGAAGAAGCTGCAACCCGACGGACTATTTTCCATTTGGTAGAAGTGGTTCTCTTCCTCTTTTTTAGCCTGGTCCTTCCCGATTTTCTTAGCCCACGTACGCCATTTTGAATCGTCACTGTTTAACTTCCAGTCTACACAGCCACCCTGATTGTCCAGGCTACGATCTTCCCAAACCATGGTTCTGGAAATAAAATAAAAAACATTACTGGACCATTGTCTGTAGTAATGAACATCGGTACAGTTAAACTTAAACGATTCCTGAAATATTTTAGGGTGCAAGCAACCCTTCCTCATTAATACGGTAACTTGCACTGACGCCAGAATCGTGCTGGGAAATAAATTCGATGTTTTGGGAATAAAAAGACTTATAGGCCAAGACATTAAATAAAAACATGTGAACGCTAACATCCATGAATGACTATGCGGCTGGAAAACCAGTCTACATAATGAGTATTAATAAAATGCTTAAACACAGCAATGCTTGAATACATTGAAGTGATTGGTTGGGGTTAGGCGACTTTCCCAGCATTAGCCATTAAGCCGCCCTTGCCACCCAGGCACTAGGGATCAGGATACGCCTGATGACGCCCTGCGCTACGATAGCAGACGCAGGTACTGGATGGGATCAGGGGAAGTGGGACCCGTCTCCCAGACCTCCAGTGGGGCCGCACCAAGTGCTACCAAGTTGTCGGACTTTGGTACCGGGCATTGATCTGCGCCGCAGTCGCCGGGTCCAGCTTCCAAAAGTGTTCGCAGCCAAGCCCCTTTAGCGGGTTCGACTGTTACTAACAATCAGTCGCCTTGCCAGCTACCCCTCTAATGCTTGAATACAGGTGGAAGCTGTACAAAAAATACTTGCTCCAAAGAAACCTACAAGGAAAAACACATAAGCCATCGCGTCGTACTAATACGTGTGAAAGACTCCAGCATCCCCGAAAAACTAAAGTCATAAGAGAAGCCGCCAAGTTTCGAAAAATTGTCGGCCTTTGATAGTAGCGATATCATTCAACCAGGGAAAGGCCGCCAAGGTTAATTCTATCAGCAGAGTTAATCTCACCGAATAATACTTTGGACGTTAAATGAAAACTTGGAAGATTGCTGCCACGAGTAGCAATATTCTAGAATTTCATTTAAACTTTGAACTATTAGTCGATGCTATTACTTTGGTTAATAGGATTAACCTTGGAGGCTTTCCCTGGTAGAATGATATCACTACTTTCAAAGGCCGACACTTTTTGGAAACTTGGCATCCTCTCTTAAATCAAGTTTTGGTTTGGGGTGGATAAAGTTAACTTAGAAGGTGGATATCGAATGGCGAAAACTATTCATGGGGAAGTTGCCTCCCACAGATTTGTAGTCGTGTTACATTTCTCGTGCGACAAATAAAATCTAACAATACCGACCCTTTTTGGAAACTTGGAAGTTTCTCTTATACCAGTTTTGGTTTTGGGTGGATCATCTAACGGCAATCAGTTGGCGTAGCGGGGGTGAGTGGGATTCTATCTTCCCTCCCATCCCCCCTGCCCACTTCCGGGATCCACATAAAAACAAATAAAATCAAAATCCGAGACAAATAAACACTGAAAATCGGCGAGAGAAATCCTGTCAAGGACTAAAACAAGTCCATTAATCAAAAACCGACAGAGAATTGCGTTTTATGTAGGCTACGCCATGTGCACATTTTTGACAGATTTCTTTTTCAAAGTTTAGTTTAAAACAGTAATTTTAGTTTTAACAAGAGGTTGTGTCCAAACGATAACGAGAGAATAGATGGTATAGTAGGGCCTGTTCAGCAATGAGCAGTATCTATTTAAGGGAAGCTAATGAAGCTTAGGATGCTTGAACGTTTGGAAATTATATAATTAACGATAATTAGCGAATAACTAAAAGATTATTTTCGGTTAGAAGTGAAAAAGCTGTACAAAAATATCCATTCGGTTTTTTATTGCGCATCCATAAAGACAACCTGTGGAACCCGCATCGGAAGAACAGTTCGTGTTAGCCTCGTATCAACAGATCTTTTATTAATTAATAAACACTGATGTACGTTTAAAAATGAAGAAATTAACACAAAAGCAGTAAGATTATTCTGGAGTGCAAAACACGGAACGTTTTTAAATAAATAACTTGCGTAGATAAACCGTCTCAATTTAGAACATTACCTCATTTTTGAAGGAGGGAGTACAGTAACGGGAGGGACAACCGAGAATTCGATTCGGGGAAAACTGATCATCGCAGGGGGAAGACTTGCCAGCACGGTACTCGGGGACCACAGGAGGCCCTTTCCGTAGTTCAAAGTAACTTCCAGAGTGGTAACCATCCACATCTAAGCATAGTATTCCGGCTATTACATAGCAAAAGAAAAAAAACTGCCCTAAAAATTTAGAAGGAAAGGGGCCTCAGTTTCCGTCTCCCGTGGAGGCCCACCCTTCCCAATCTGACCGTGAGCCCAACATGTCCAGAATAAACCCAATAAACGCTAAACGAGCCTGATAGTCGCTGAAACTCCCTGGGTTGGCATAAATTGACAGGGTCTTTCCTGAGATCCCCTTTCCACTAACGAAGAGAATCTTTATTAGGAACTGCTCTGCTACCGCTTAGCTACGATCACAACAAATGAGAAATTCTATCAATTCGTTTTCAACACTTCGTGGTTTTGGCCCATCAATTTATTGGCAGATAATTTTCCTCGCGCTTCGCACTCATGGTGAACTCTAAAGTAGCATTCGGCTTAAGAATCTTTTGATATACAATGATGATATTTTATTATAACTTGATTATGACGTATGGTCTTATCCAATAAATTTTTGAGACTTGGTCCCTCATTTTATGCAACATGACATTTCCGATGCATATACAACTCGTTGCCTTCCCAACGAGATAAATATGCAGAACGCTAGCACACTTTTTTTCAGTTCGGAATGAAACACGTTATTACCGAAAAATATTTTAAAACTTATTAAAAAAAAAATTTCTAAACGTTTTTAAACTTCACGGCATGGCCGTTAAAACGTTCAGGGAAGACTTTTATTGCTATTTTGTTTTCCTCATAACTATTGCAATTATGCTCCGATTTTCAATCCGTTTTCGCAGTTTGTCATGTTTGACGCTAGCATACAACTTTGTAATTCACTTTTGTGCTGTACGTTGGAAAATATAATGCTGCTCTTAAGGTCATTGAAAGTATCTTCATTGGCTTCCCCATATCTGACTTACATTACAAATATGTCTTCAGAATTAACGTAGGGTCATTAAATCGATAGTCATTTGCGTGTGACCAGTCTTTTAGACCACCCTATATATGCTCCGTGCGTCTTCAACATTACCCTGTTTTTTTTAGGGGGGAGGGAAGAAAAGCACCCTCCCCTCCCGCCAGAAGAGTTTGAAACTTGCTATTATCTATTTTTGTCCGGTTACCCTTCTTGTGTATCCATATCAAATTTCACGTTTTTCGCGAAGTGAACATTTTCATTAATTATGGGCCCCAAAAGCCACCCTAGTACTCAACCCCAAGTAGTGCTAGAAAAGAACATTGATGATCCAGAAAACTTTCTACGCATGACATCCTGCTGATTATTATTCCTAATGTAAAACTAGCAAATTCCATTTGTAATCCAATTTAAACATAACGTGTAAATGTGATTTTATATGAAAATTAAACATGGCGGCTGACCCAAATTTCACCAATTTATAATGACGCTTTTTCACTTTACAATTAATCATCCTGAAGGTAAAAATGATATATAAACAAAAATAGTCGAAATACACAAATAAAAAAAAATAACTATACCAACGCCATTCTTTAAATGATAGCTGCAGACGCCAGCTTGGATTGTGCGAGTTGCCCAAGATTAAGGTGTTACCCACCATTTACGTCCTATATTCGCCCTAATTAAGCAAGATCAAAAATAAAAAAAAATAAAAAATTTTGGGTTTCTACATCTGCTGCCGGACTATTAGAACATTAATTCGGCTCAAAGAATAATTTCCGTTACCGTTCATTCTGCTGAAATTAACGCTTTCTTGTTATACCTGCTTCGTCTGCTGCTATGCCCAGGCGAAACATGGCTGACGCTTTAGCATGGATGTGACTAGCATTTAACATGTTTTCAACATTTTTTTTTATAACTTTATAAACAATACAGGGTGTCAGAAAACTCATGGTCATAACTTAACATGGTATGTAGTACTCATCTAGACGAACAAAAAAGTCCATATAAACGTAGTCCGGAATCGACCTGTTTCCAAGATCCAGTGACCTTTGTCCCACAAAAACAAGCATTTTCAGCCAACAATCATGGGGCAGCGAGCTAAATCCAGAAACATAAAAAACAATGTCTCTTAAAGACAAGTGAAATAATCCCCAGCCTGGAAATAAACGGTGGTGTTTACCCCCCTTTACCTCAAAGCGGTAGAAGCGTCTTCTTAATATTTTGTATGAAAGCCAGTTCACACAAGACACTGCGCTCTTTTGGGATTCACTCCACTACATTCAGCGTGCCACACCATACTGGCATCCGCTGGAGGCTTAAAAATAAGTAATGTCTAAGCAATGCGAAATGCTGAGTACTCGCCCCGCAAGAGACTAATTTAGTTGTGTGAAGTCACAGTGGCCAATAACTTGACCGAGTAGCGTGCAACGCGAGCGGAGCGAGAGACAACCACCACCAACTCGCTTGCTCGCTGCTGATCCCGCCACCTGCTCTCGGATCAAATGACTGGCCCCTGTGTGTGAAGTCAATGGTGTGAGGACATATCCAGCCATGATCCATTCGTGATAAGTCACTAGTTTCTTTTCCTGAGAAACCTACAAAACGAAAACTCGCTGGAAACAAAATTATGGGAACGTAAGGAGGTATTGGTTGAATCCTGAAAAGATGCAGGGCGATTCTCCACGACATCACAACAGATGTTCAAAGTGGCCGCCATTTGCCTGGATGCATGCCTCCGCTCTTCTGCTAAGGGATGCACGGATTCTCTCGCATAGTCCTTGGTTTTGCCTCACTTGCTGAAATGCAGCTTCAACTTGTTGCCGCAGTTGTGCCTCGGTTTCAGTGTTTCTTGAATACACGAGTCCCTTCACGTAGCCCCAGATGTAAAAGTCCAATGGGTTCAGGTCTGGTGATCGGGGAGGCCATGGACGTGGTCCGCCTCGGCCAATCCGTCTCTTTCTAAACAGTTCATTGAGGTGTTGCCTGACAGCAAGCTAGAAGTTGGCTGGTGCCCCATCGTGCATGAGCCACATCATCTGACGTGTCATGAGTGGGACATTTTCGAGTAGGCCAGGTAGGTCATCTCGCGGGAAGGTGAGGTATGAATCCCCAGCAAGCCTGTTGGGTAAAACATGCGGCCCTATGAGAACATCCCCTACGATACCAGCCCACACATTGATGGAGAACCGACGCTGATGCCGTGATTGCAGGATCGCAGTGGAGATATCCATCAGCCCAAACATGGGTGTTATGGAAGTTGACAATTCCATCACGGGTAAATCCAGCTTCATCAGTAAATAACACATTATGCAGGAAGAGAGGGTTAGCAGTGCAATGCTGATGCAGCCACTGGCAGAATTCAGCCCGTGGCGGATAGTCGTTTTCGTCTAGGGCTTGCACTCTCTGCAGGTGGTAAAGACGCAGTAATTGTTCATGGAGGATTCTCCAGACAACATCATGGTTTACATTTTCTGCCGTGTGCTCGTTCCCGGGTCCTCGTCAACTGTCTGTAGCACTCGCTCTTCCAGTTCAGGAGTTCGGACCGTTCTTGGTCTTCCCTCTCGTGGAGTCACCTCGAATGATCCACGCTCACACAGACGTGAGTGGATCCTTGCAAACATACGACGGTCTGAATGCCTTCTGTTTGGATAGGTCTCAGCATTCAACCGTGGCTTCCATTGGCCCAGCCATACATGAAATGCATGTCGGCCATATCTTGATTGGTATGGTTAACAGCCATTGTGCTCTGGCAATACATACAAACACATAACCAGACACTGTAATTGTGAGATGTACTGTGCTCAACGCATGGGGAATGTCTGGGCACAGCTCATTTAGTGGGGATTTTTCACTTGTCCTTAATAGACATTGTTTTTTATGTTTCTAAATTTAGCTTGCTGCCCCTGAATGTTGGCTGAAAATGCGTGTGTTTTTGTGGACAAACACTAAGGGTACATGGACCTTCTTAAGTCGACTTGAGTTCACATCGATGTGAGTTTCAGGGCGCTTTAAACTCAAGTCGACTTGAGAAGGTCCATGTACCCCCGTCAAAGCGACGTCACGTCGCCTTCACTTAATCCACCTGTTCACATCGATGCGAGATGTCAAAGCGATGTGGAACCTCTATGTAACCGCTAGCGCGTTAACTCAAGTTGCCCTAGCTTTCTCTGAGCTCGCTGATTGGCAGGAAAAATGATGCTACTACGTCACTGGAGGGGGGATGAACTTGGCCCGCAATTCCTCTTTCCGGTCAAGGGTCAACACGGTAAAGCAAACCCAAGCAAGCGGTGCATAAGTGGACCGAAGACGAGACAACGATGATGTTCGACCACAATTTGTTCATTTTTCTTTATAGTTATTTGTTAAAACACTTAAAGCCAAAATTAAAATTATTAGAAATTTATGTGCTGTTGTCAAAACCCAGCCACCAAAAAGTAGATACAAAATTGCAGAAGCTTTCATGTAATTTATATATTTCTACTGTGTTGGTTGCTGGGTTCTAATGAGTTTCAGTGTTTACACAGTGTCAGTGGTTTTATGCTGGTTAGTATTCATGGCTGGCTGCCCGTTTTTTTCCCCCCTGCATTCAGTTACAATCTAAAAACGGGGTCTGTAACTTGACATTTTTTATGCAGGTACAGAAATCTAGGGGGGGGGGCTCTATTTTTTTCCAATAGAGCCGATGGAAAAAAAATCCGTAAAAAAAAGCTGATGGAAAGCAAATGAAAAAAAACCAGCTACTGTTACAATGACGACGGGGGGGGGGGGGGGTGGAGTGAAGGGGGGGAGGTGGGAAAGATACAATCCGGAAAAAAAAGTATCCAAATATTATACAGAAAAATATCGAAATAGTTTTGGAAAAAAAGTAAAAAGAAGTTTGAGAAAAAAAACTGATGTTTTCCTGAATTTTCTGTTAGTTAGCCCAAGTCACCCAAAATAAATATTTTATTTTCTAATTCTCTCCCCGTTACGGAATTTATAGAAAATGTACGATTTCACGACTCTTCCCGCCCCCTTCCCCCCCCTTCCTCCCGCCTTTAACTTATCCTAATTGAGGAGGAAACTCGTGTTTTACGCATTTTCCTTTAATTATCCTAAGATACCCGACCAAACTTAGGACGACCCTTTTAAGCATTTGGGAGAAAATTGTGGCTCGCGTTTCATTTATTTATTTCCAGAGTGATTAAGTTAACCTTGATGCAGCAGCATTCAGCAAATGAATGGCCAGTCATTTAGTCTATTTTATGTAAATTTTCCTCCAGGTCTTTTTCGCGCTTTTTCCTCATCTTTTTTTCTGCAGCTTTTTACTGCGTATTTTTTATCAGCTTTTTTTCTCTACCTTTTTACCTGTTTTTTTTTTATCAGCTTTTACAAGGTTTTTCCCCCCACCTGGGCTCGATTTTTTGCTCACGAACTAATCATTGTACACGAGTCGCCCACCCCCTAAAAAAAAATTGCATATTTTTACAATTCCCTAAATGGCACGTTTCGTGCCCTCCCCACCCACTATTGTTGTTGCCCATAATCCTACACTGTGTGTAGTCCTATATGTTTACGTGTTGGTGTCATGAGTGTCTGCAGAATTACGCACAAAGCTGCCATTAAAAAAAATATGTCACAATCAGGGGGGCGGGTTTATTGACACTCACGTGGCGCATAACTTTCCTATTTTTACGTGCCCTTATTAATTGTGCAAAAAAAAACTCAACAAAGGTTTTTTTTTGGAGGGGGGTGTTCAGATGTTAGGAAAGGGAGGGCGAGCACTAAATCTCAAGGAACGGAAAGGGCGCCTTTGCCATTTAGGCTATAGGAATGAATTCTTGTTCTAATTTAATAATTTCAGGCTCGGTATGCATTTAAAATAAACTTTGTATTTAAAGAAATGTTTTTTTTTTTGTCATTAACTTCTGTTAGTTTTAAGGTTTTTTTTTATTTGTTGGAGAAATAAAACGGAGGAGGGGGGCGGAGCTAAATGGGTTCTACAAAATAAATCGGGAGGAACAGCAAAGATTAATCACAAAAAAAAAAGAAAACGTTGGCTACCTTTATGTAGTGTGCAAACCTGGACTTGGCAAGGATAGATATTAGCAGCCCCATTGTATTTTTTTTCTCTTTCCATTTATGACTTGCCTTAACTCTTTATTTACAAAAAGGAAAACCAGTAGTACTCTCTTGTGGTACTGCATTCAAAAACGTCAGCGTCAGCTCATTAATACGAGCTGAATTACGAGTCTTGTCTAAATTGCCCTAAATTCAAGTGTGGCTTTCCTATACGTTAAACGAATCGTTGCTATTAAAGCGACAGTGTTTGCTAGTATTAAAAAAAACAATCACAGCTCGCTGATCAAGGTCCACCTCGGCAGCGAAGAGTACACGACCGGATATTAGGTTTTGAGCATGCGTGCATTCCAACTCTACTTGGCTCTCAAGGCGACTTAGGACAGGTGCCATGTACACGTAGGGTGGGCGGAGTAGCGGTAACTCTACGTCCATGTACCCACTCCTCGCTCCAAGCGACTTGAACTGAAGGCGACGCGAGTTCAATGCGTCACATCGCTTTAGCAAGTTCCATGTACCCCCAGTGATGGCCACTGGACCTTGGAAACCGGTCGATTCCGGACCTATGTTTATATGGACTTTTTTGTTGTCTGGATGAGTACTACATACCATGTAAGTTATGACCATGACTTTTCTGACTTTAAATCTTAGATAATTACCGCACCAAATCATTTTTTTTTTTACTAAACGACACGATTATATTCCTCGTCATATCGCATCCTAAAACCCGGTGGAAATGTGTGTATAAATACATTTTAGGATGCGAAATGACGAGGAATATAATCGTGTCGTTTAGTAAAAAAAAAAAAAAAGTGATTTGGTTCGGTAATTATCCAAGATATAACCAGTTACAATTATTAGAGACGAACACGGAAATTTTCAATTCTTTTTCAGTAGTTAAGTTTTGGAAACCATGTTTAATTTAATAACGTTTAATAAAAACTTCTTGTTTTAAGCGCTAATCCCATAACATTCTGCAAGACAACCATCTCGGTCACCCCCTCCCACCCCCACTAAATTTAGTGTAGCACGGCAAAAAACGACATAAACCTACAAATAACAGCACAGAGTTTGTTACTTACACAC
>JAHWFP010013181.1:14743-40268 GCA_023313725.1 Lithobius niger
ACACGACATAAACCTACAAATAACAGCACAGAGTTTGTTACTTACACTTTCACTTGTTCGATGAATCCACTGGTTATCTTGAAGTCTGGAAATACCTAAATTTCTCTCGCTGCTCGATACAGAAGGCTTAACCTCATATAAAAAAAATCTGACTTTGCTTATATATTTAAAATTTCGGCCTAAAAAGTTGAAATATGCGGTTTTTTTGTGTTTTTTTTTATGAATGAATTTCGTTACATGACCATTAAGATTTTGATGATATTCCCGAAAGATTTTACATGGATTAAAAATTGAAGGTGAACAGCATTATGGATGCTAGTGAACTTAGCGAATTTAGTTTATGGAATGTTGAAATGCTTCAGAATGGTGAATTAAAACAATGGCTGCGTGTTTGCGAGGCAGGCGAATGGAATATCGTTCATTGTTTACAACTGAAACTGAAATACGCTGTCCGTTTCGTAGTGCAACCTTGCCTTGGAGCAGGAGGATGTATACCGAAAATTTTGCTTGGAATGTACTATGCCCGGTAAATAAAAAAAATAAAAAACCTTTAAAGAATTCATCGTGGCAAAACTCAACCATGAGATCTTCTACTTTTGGGTCAGTCTACTCAATGCAACACTTCAGAGATATAAAGAGAAATAAAGAGAAACAAATCGCGTCAGAGATAGCAGAGCTATTTGTAAAGTATACACTGGCGAGATTACCCAAGATGCCACAATTGGTGACGTCGTTACTTCCAAACCAAAACAATGGCGTACTTTCACGATGCCCGATAGTGCCGGTGCTGACCATCTGTTGAAACGATACAACAAACGTTGCGTATTTTTATTTGCATTGCTGATTGGATTTAGGTAGCTTAATGTAGCCCAAATTAGCTTTAGGTAGCTTACTTTTGAAAATAAGTGTTCATTTCTTTAATCAGATTTGAGTCGATTCATTCAATTCATCCGGCAAAATCAATAACCATTGAGTTGCGAGAATCAGTAAAAATGGCGTGAACGGGTAGCAGTGACGTCAGATGCGTTTAAGTTTTTCCGATGCGTCTCGCGAAAATCTTTCACTGTTTCTCTCTCTAATACGTTGTATGGAGTGGATCTACCCAACCAAAGCTACATATAATCCAAGACCTCTTGCTCAACGTAATTAACTGAAGACGATGATACGGTTAGCGGCTGGAAAATGGTTCCTGGCAAAGTCCCCACCAGTGAGTGCTGGCCAACGCTGTGTGAGACATTACTAACCTTCTTTAGCCGCCATGGGATGTATTCTGGATAATATCTCGACCCTTGTGATTGGATGTTTCCTCGTTCGAATCGTCACGTTTATCCTTTCTAGACTCCCTCTCGTAAAATGTGTAGCCAGGTTCAAAATTGAGCCTATTCACCGACACGACCATTAGCATCACGTGACATTAAAAAAAATGTAAGATCGATCTGCCGAAAACAAAACTGCCGATTACTGATGATTCATGACGATTCCTGCCGATTTTTTCGCCGTTTGAATTCGCGATAACATACACCAAGTTCATTGCAACGAATTATATTCTGAAAGGTAAATGAAAAGTCGAATATAGATTTATAATTTAGTTTGCACTTTATTTAACTTTTAACACCGTCCCACCGAAAACTCAGGCGATAGCAGGATGAGCATCCTGCTGCCACGCTAGAGCCGAGAATTTGGAGGATAACAGACCGTTAGAGACTGTAGTACAAAGCCTCGCCCCAAACTGTGCTTTTTCCTTGCGGAGGAGAAATCTCGTATCCTTTACCACACCAGTATACTCATGACAACCAGAATCGCAGCGAAATAGTAGAAACCTCTGCCAGGCTCGATGCCTAGCCCTGACAGCTATGACAAAAGTGTGCGTCCACCACATAGTGCCACGTCAGGCCTTAATAGCTCTAGAATGAGCACCCCCTTTCTTCCCCTAACCCACCTCTTCACCCAAGGTGCATAATTCCCTGAGCCAACCACCGAGCAAACCAAACGGGCAAGGTTGTGAAGTACCTCCCCCCTCCCAGGGTTCCAGGTAAGTACCACAGGAATGTTAGCACCCCCCCCCCCCCTGCACGTCCGTAGACACCTTGAATGCGGCATGAGTGGCCGGACTACTAGTACAGAGAAATGAATCGAATCTCGACTCCTGAATGACCCCCCTGTATCTGTGGACAAAAGTTGGCGTCTCATCCTGCACCAAAAGTCAGACTGAAACTATCCAAACAACCAGCAAGATCCCACCCCTGGTGTCACAATGAGAACTCTTCCAATGCCAATGATGGGTATTAAAATCTCCTCCCAAAAGAATAGGACCCGGGACTGACGACACCCACTCTTCCCACACAGACCAAGAAATGTTTCCTGCCACGTGCAAAATCCCCACGGTGACCCCTCCTGCAAGCCAAACCCTAATGCATCTATTCCACGATGAGGGGGGGGGGGGCACACATAGAAACCCATTCATGAACATACCTCAGACCGGTCAGGACAGGAACAACATTAGGTGGGAGTCTAGTTTCCACCAAGACCAAAATATCAACCTTAGATCCTAAATTTCAATATCTTCACCCTTATTAGTCACTTCCCTCGCATTCCACACACACAAGGTGAATACGACAGACGAAGCACACAACACTACGGGGACACTTGTACTCGAAGCATCTCAATTTCCCCATCCACATGGGGAGTTAAATTTTCACTAGCACATGAGCCACCGCTGTGCCACACATCACTGGCCTTACTGACTAATTCACACGAACCAAACTCACTATGTGACAACATCTCCCTCTCCACTTCATTTGCCCAACTGATTTCCGAGCTAGGCATAACTCCAGCAATGGAGCTCTTCTATCACTGCCAATATGCTCTCCACACACATTGGCATCTCCACCATGTACACAAAGTTTCAGGTCCACTGTTGCAGGGGCACAAACTCCGTTGACACTGGAACCGGCACTTCACACACATTGGAAACCATACTGGCGTCAGCCATTATCTGGTCAGAGAGATCTTCCTTTCTACGATTGGTTGGCGTGTTTATTGGGGCCGAGGCTATACGCTCACTCTAACTAATAAAAAATGTCAACAAACCAGATACACACACTGATACTCCACTGAACCTGCCTGCCACCATGGGAGTAGATAGGGTTCCGAACCCTACCTACTCCTATGCTGCCACATTTGCGTTGATTGAATGTGAGGTCTGACAATGAACTTGGTAGGCAGACCACTACCGTGGGCCTTGATTTATCCAGACACATGTTAGTGTGTCACCGCCGAGTAGATGAAATGCTTAATTGTTACAGAGAGGGCTCTCATTGGCGCAGTTTGCTGTAATATGCTGTTAGCGGGTGTGTGGCTACGGACCGAGGCCCCGCCGAATACATATTCGTTCATTCTCATTGGCTCCAGCTAAGACAGAACTTCTTGTCTTTCCCCAATCAGCAAGTGTTAGAGCAGTGCTAATTTCAGTGTGTGTTGGAGAGTAGTCATTAAGCCATCCCCCAAGGTCAAATATCTTGGAGTATGGCTTGATGAAAGCCTTGAAAGGATAGAGCACACGCGTGTTCTGCGAGATAGAATTACGTGCCATCTACCTGTTCTAAGGGTGCTGTCCCATAATCGTGATGTCAGGCAAGGTGTACTTCGGTCAACGTATCATGTATTTGTTCAATCTTTGGTGGACATCCAACTGCCTTTCCTGGTGACTGGCACTTTCGAAGTCTGCAAGTAGCGCTTAATGAATGCTTGCATGTTGTAACTGGTTGCCTCATCTCAACACCTGTTTCTCTGCCTTGGGTTGAAGCATGAGAGCCCCCATCCATCTGCGTGCTGATGAGTTCTTGTTGACTTTATGTTTCCTTAACGCTAGCAGAGGCTGAGGCGATCCGCTGGCTAGGATCCTTCTCGATTATCAGACAATTAGCAGCAGGGCGCAGGTGTGTTTTATTGCTGCTGGCAGGGGTGCAAACCTTTCTTCTAAGCCCTTGTGTGGCCGGTATGCCCGTGTATGTGGTGCCCACAAGTACTCGAAGTTTTGAGACCAAGCAATGTTGATGCATGCAAAGTACACATGCGTGTGTATTTCTCCCCAGAAAGTGGAAACACGACGAGCCCTTACAGGGGTAACGTCTAGCTTTGTCTGTGAATGGTTGCCATTTCTGTAGCCTTAGACATAGCAACAGATCTACAATGCTAATTCGTGCTCTACACGGACTCCAAGTCCTGTATCTGCTCCCGGCAAGCTTCTATAAAAGGCTTTGCAGTTTCGGATCTGATCGTGTATAGTGTCTGTTGAAAGTTGTGGTGTGCCTTGCAAGTAGCGACTCCATCTATACAGTGGGTCAAAGGTCACTGCAGGGTATCAGGTAACAAAAGTGCAGACGGGGTTGCCAAGCATGCTGTTCTTAACAGTGGTTGTTCAGTCGTTCTAACGCAGTCTGTAAGTTGTTTAAAGGCAGTCCTCTGTCTTTGGACCCTGCGATTATGAAATGGTGAGTGGGCAGCTGCAGCTAATGGGAGGGCATTATTTAGTCTACACCCGCAGTGCAATTATGTGTCATCACTAGACAGCCTTCCGCTGTGGCAGGTGCACACGCTATCGCACTTGCGCACAGGACACTTGCTGCTGCTGCACCACCAGTTTCGGCTTGGCTGGAATGACACCAACTTGTGTCATGTGCGGAATTATAAAGGACACTGTTCATTTGCCGCTGAAGTGCCCTGCTTTCCACTCTCAGCGGATTACTCTACGCTTGTGGCTGGCAAGGGATCTCTCTGTTTCTTCACTGCTTGCCGTATCTACTGACAATTTGGCAGTTTTTGACTGCAAGCTGTTGCGTATTTCTGCAGGTCGGCCAAGGTTTATATATAGCCCCACATACTTCAGATGTGCAGTGATTGTGTACACAGTGGAGGAGAGTATGATCACAGTGTAGAATAGTCTTGCACAAGTTGCTGTGGGAGTGGTGCTCTATATATTTGATGACGTTATCTAGATGTAGACGGAGACATATACTGTTTCAGATGTGAACATGCATGGTTGTCGGTATGGATGTATTGATGTACCAGGTTATGAACAACGTAGGGTGGGCGCGTGGCTTAGAGCCAGGGCCCCAAATAAAGCTTTATCTCTCCCTCTCTCTCAAGTTTTTCTCATGGATTTGAGGGAAAAAGTGGCTGCTATGGCAATGATAAAGGTGATGAGATTTCAAAAGAAGCTGCTCTCTCCCAGTCAAATTGCGCTATTCTTGTTCTGTCGCCGAGATCACATACTACAGCTGTGTGGTTGTGGGTGAGCAGTAGGTGGCAGACTGAGTGGCAAGAGGCAGTGGTTGGACGTGCTTTCCATGCACTTCACTCAGTCTTGGTTCAAGTTCTGATCTTCACTGTCGTCCCGTCTTAACGGCGGCGTGTTCTCTCGTGCCTCTGGGCTAGGCAGTCACTTTTGTTGGTGCACAAATGTGGCCTTGGGTGGGCAGGGGCCCCGCTGTACTCAGCATGTGGTATTGAGGAGACTGTCCTGCATTTTTTACTCCACTGTCCTCGGGATTGTGGTTGCATACTGCTGATACTCTTTCTGTTACACCTTCGTTTGTGCCTTTTTCTGTGTTCAACCACTCAACTTCCAAGTATCAACAGGTAGCAGGGGCAGATCACAAATTTTGTTTGGCTCTGTATAGAGCGCCTCCTACTACGACTTCCGTCAACTTGCATAGGCTCCATAACCTCACAAAGTCTGCCACCAATATGAAGTCGGAGCTACTATCCCTCCCTCCCACAGAAGGGGCAGCTCATTTCGTGTTTTCCACATGGATGGGTAATGAGTTACCAACTTGCTGCACTTTGAGGTTACGAGCCTACGCAGAATGGCAATCTTGTACCTACTTGCAGATGCATCACATGTTGTGGAAACAAGTGTGGGTGCAGTAAAATAAGCATGGTGCTACCTGCCACAACTGCCACGGTAACTGTTTGAAAAGCCTGACATCAACTGTTTACGACTATAACCTTCAGTTGTCTTCGACTTGATTTGATGTTATTGTATATGTAATTGATGTTACGATTTAATGTTACATGCAGTAACCTAATGCAGTAAATGCATATGTAGTAAATAAATATGCATAGCGGTAAATACGTGTTTGATGTTATATGATCGTGTAGTAATTTAAATTAGGTAAGAGTGTGTTCGCCTGATCTATGTACATACCACGTAAAGTAGATCTATGTCAAATTCTAAGCGTTCTCAGTTTTCGAACTTGAATATCTTGCAAACTACTTGTGCTAGAGAAAAAAATGAATAGAAAAACTTTTGTGGTAAATTATTTCTTCTTTAACTTTTGTAGGGAACATTTTTTTGGTCCGACCCCCAATTTCCGAGATATTAACGGAAAACTAATAAAAAGTCACGTATTTCGGGGTATTTTATGGTCTAGCGAAGCCAGCTCACCTCCAAATCATCAGGACTTTTGATATAATCATTACTAGACTTCCTCAAACAGCCTTACAAAGTTTCAAGACTTTGGGATTTTATTCCACCTTAAGTCCTATTTTGACTGGATTATTTCTTTGTTAAGAGTAGCGATATTTCTTTTCAGAGTTTTGAAAATGGCTAGATAAAAGAATATTTTCTACGAACAATGTATTATTACTATCACAGGAATAACACTTTTTTGTATTGATTGATGATGCAAGCAGTCTGCTGTGTATCCAATCAAAACAAAAAATGGTAAAGAGAAGCCACCAAATTTCAAAACATGATGGCTGTTGAAAGTAGTGGTATCATTCAACCACGGAAAGGCTGCCAAAGTTAATCCTATTAGCCATAAAACTTGACGCATTGCCCTCTTCATTAATTTCTTTGTCTGACAACATTAGACTGCTGAAACGTGTTGAACTTAGAGCTGTGCAATCCTGTAGCTCTGACATTGACATTTATTCAATTCATTTATTAATATTTCCAGATAACAATAATCACTCCAGGCTAAAAAACATTAGGGAGTGCCAAGTTTGCTGGCTAATAGGATTAACTTTGCGGCCTTTTCCTGGTTGAATGATAGTCACTACTTTACAAGTCCGACCCTTTTTGGAAAATTGGCGGATTTTCCTATACCAGTTACGGTTTTGTGTGGATCACTTTCATGGGACTGTGACGTAACAAAGATGACTTATTTCTTTTCTATGTTTTTGTCTGAAGGAATTTTACGTCTTTAAATATTCACACTGAAGTTGTGTAGATTAAGATTAATAACAATTAGTACATAATCTAATCTACTTTGCATCAACATACTACCGTGGGTCTACCTTAACTAGCAAACTTGGCGAATTACAAACATCTATTTAAAAAAAAAAATACTATTTTTTTCCTACTTGATTGGAACCTGTAGTGACGATTTGCATTTTGTTTCCAACACTTCTTGTAATAAAAGACACCCAGTCATAAACCGTTAAGTCACAGTGATAGCCCGAAGTGGTCGGTAATTACGACAAAACATATTGAACCACCTTAGTGAGGCAATTCATTTTAGTTTATTACGGAGCAATGACCAAGTTGGTCGTCTGCCGTACTAAAACAATAAATCTATTAAACAGAACAACCGTGCAACTCCACCAACGATTTTACAGCAAAATCAGCAGATCTTATTCTCACATACGACCCGAATTCTCTTAGAACGCCACTACAGCCGTACGGTATCGGTAATTTGGCCGGCAGTGTATGGATAGACTACCAATAGGGAGATCATGTTTAAGTCTAGACCCTGGAAACGCTGATCACACTGACGGTCATAAAGTTTACAGCTGTGCAGAAAATGCTCTCTAGTGTCGTCTTCCTCAAAATTTTTACAGAGATAGGCTGAGACTGGCAATCCCAAATTGATCTTGTAGAAATCAACAAAGCGTGGCCGACCTGTAGACGAGACAGGATCAAAGCGATCGACAGGGCAAGGTGGTCTAACACAAAAGGGTATCTAATCGAACAGTGTATGAAAAAGGAGCTTTGAGCCCGCTCCGCTGTGAACTATTCCTTCCCAGTGTACCTTTGTCCAGGCCAAACAGTTCGCAAATCAGTCTTTTGGGTTGCGACAACAGTTACTTCCTCGCATCGTTGATAAAGGCGGGACAAGTCATCGGCAATAGTCATACCTAGAATACATGTGTGGCCCGGCGTCAAGTGCATTGAAGCTACGATTCTAGCGCAGGTGTATATCTCTGATGTGACAACTCCGATGTTAATAAATGTTCGTAATGTGTGGACCAAGTCGTACGTAGTTTACGTACCACATTTGACCGTAAAATATTGAAAAACAGCTGAGAAATTAAGAATCGAAATTTCGATTTTAAAATAATTTAGGAAACTAAAACGAACTCGTTTGATGTTTAAGGTAAGGTTTAACTGATGAAGTCAAAACAGCAAAGGAACACGAATAAGCTTTCCTGGAAGCTTTCATGTTCCGCAGTGTTGTTGTAATGTTTAGTTCACGTGAAACATTATTGTTGCACAGTTTTTACATTGTATAGTTTTTACATTGTACAGTTTTTACTTTAGTACAGGATAAGTCGGAATGCTGCATTCTACTTGGCTAAACAACTTCGCTGAAATATCGTTAAAAACTAATCGTATTAGTGTATTTAATACAGACCCACAGATTAATTAATTTAGGGTTCGTGCGAGGCCTTCAAAACTTGGAAACACCGTTTCACACCAAAATAAGAAAATATAGCAAAATCAAATCCATTAGCAACGGAACGCATATAGAAGACTCTTAGAAACAGCTAATGGTGTTCCTATTTCAACAAATTCTAGGCTGATTTGCCACGTTTTTATTTACCCTCACTATCATCAATTTCGCTAAACCGTGTAATCCAAGGCTTTCAGATAAAGAAACACAGGAAGCATTTTGTTTTTTTAAGGAGCACGAACCGAAACTGAGTTCAGTTGTTGTTGTTGTTGTTGTTTGATTTTAGGTAGCATAAACCCAAACTGGGTTACGTGCCCCACGACGATGAGAGGAATAATTTAGCTGGAAAAAATTCCAAACGGACCACCAAGGATCGTTGGCATGCTACAATCGAAATGAGCACGAGGCACCACAGGGCTCTTCTCCACCCTAAATGCCATGGTTTCAGTTAAGTTATTGATTCTTTATTGAAACGAATACGAAATTGTTGCCCTCAAGCCATTCGCTCAGCCTAACCTACTTACTCAAAGGGTCGTATTTCTCGACCCTCCCTACCTTACCTACTCTAACCTACTTACTAATTTAAAACTAACAATGACCACCAATGGTTGCTGTGTCCGCCAATGTAACAATGACGGATAGATTGAATAACGACTTTCTAAAAAAAGGGTTTAAAGGGTTTAACGAGGGTTAACCACTCCTGGTCATCTGCCCGAAGCCCTAAGACCCTATGTCTGCAACAGCCAGATTCCCAGGTGGTCACCCACCCAAGCATCAATCCACCCCAATGCTACTTAACTTCTGACGAGAACCGGTGTTTTCAGCACTGCAAGGACGCTGGACGACTTTCTAACACTTATGCCTGATAATGAGTACTTGACAGCGGACCAGCGTGTTAGATTAGTTTAGTTTATTTACAGAGCCTGGGAAAGGTCATTACACCATATGCTCTATTTATTGCCTAAAATACTAAAGTAACAACTAAACATAATTCACACCACTGTTAAAACATAACACCAGAGAGCCCCGTTGTACCGCCGTGGATCACAAAAACAGTCTCCTACCATGTACGTAAGCGTCAGCCGTGTCACTGCTACAGTTACGTGAATCTACCAGTGGCCTTACAAAATCCCAACACAGATTGGAAGGCACTTTGGGGTCCAAACGTGTGTGTTGGGGGGGGGGGGGGGGGGGGGCGCCGACCCCCAACACAAACCCCAACTCCCTATGACCACCCTGAAAAGGGAATCGCCGATACACCGACCACAATTTACAATCGAACATGAAATGTTCGACTGACTCTTCTGCCACTCCACACCGACCAGCAGTGAGAACACCACTCGAGACGAACCACATGATCACGCAGAAGCGAGTGCCCCGTCCTTAACCTAGATAGTAGACCCGCCTGGGATGGTGGTTCAGTGTTGCCGGACAGGAGACAGAAGGATGGAGGGCGAACAGTCTACGCCCTGTAGTGGCTGTTTCCCACCCCTGTTGCCACTGCTTTGTTGCCTGGTAAGAGAGCACAGGGCATAAGTCCCTGGGTATACTAGACGAAACAAAACACTATTCCCTCTGCTACTGGACTCTACTCCTGTTCTTGCAAGCTCGTCTGCAACTTCATTCTCAAAAATCCCCTTGTGTCCTAGTGCCCAGCACACCACAACATGGAGTCCGCTCTGACGAGCCCCAAAAAGTTTAAGTCCTATCTCCAAAGCAAATGGGTGCGAAACCTCAAGTCCCTGGAAGGTATGCTACAGGAAGAGAATGCCTGCTACTGAGTCCGAAAAGATCATGAACTCCTCCTGAATATCCTCTACAATTGAGTGTTAATGATTGATACTGAATAGAGACATTGTTGCATACCTGGTGCGATTAGCAGGCGTCTAAATAATGTACACGTCACAATGCTTTAACCTCTTTTCTCGTCAGCAAAGTAATGGTCACGTGGTGGTTAACCCATGCATTCTGGCATCATTTTATTTACACGGGACGAAAAGCCAAAATGGTGACTGTATTTTCTTATACAGGCTACTATTTTTTAAGGGGGGTTGTTGTCCCAACTGTTTGTTAATTCAGCTAATTTGTGTGGTCAAGCCAGAGCAGTCTAATGGAAGACTCGGATCGCCCAAAGTATCCTTGCCCTTACGACAAAGCTAATATTGTGTCCCGAGTTGTCTTTTGGTGAGTAACACATTAAAATTGTTGAATGGCTAACTGGTCTGTTTACCTTAAGATGGGTAGCTGTAGAAATCCAAAAGCGTTATGCCAACATTTCTGTGTTGTTGAATTGTGAAGCAGGCTGCCCGCCTGTGAATTATTATTATTTTTTTGCAACCAAGAAGAAGCGCAAAACAGACTAGCCAAATGCGTTCTCGCATAAAACTTGCGCAAATTTTATTTGTTTTTTTGGGGGTGAAATTTGAGTCAAGGCAACTGACCGGAAATAAATAAAATAAAGAGTGATTTATAAAAATATAGAAATATAAAATATATATTACGTTATTTGTTTGGTTATAGTCATTTTATAGTATAGGTTAGTTAGGTTATGTCTATTGCTTGACTCAGATTTCACTTGACAAAATATTCAGCTGGGCAATATTTCGTACGGGAACGAATATGACAATTTCCTTTCATGCTGCTTCTTGGTTGCAACTAAAAAAAAAAGTTGCACATGCGCCTGTCGAGTTACGTTGAACATGTTGAATTATTGGTTCAATTCAGCTACTGTTAAAAATGGTATAGAAGGAGACAAACACTTTCATACAATAAACTCCCAGAACAACTCACCGACCTATTATGCAAAAACCGACTGCTTCCACCAAAAGTTACGTCAAGCTTTTAAACTCGTCAGATCGGCGCTAATAGTCGCATGTGCTCCGTAGCCGATACTATAGTTTGTTCCACATTATGTTTGCAGGAAGCTTGACTGTATGACGCCACGTTTCCTTCCACTATAGGAATGCAAAAACACGTAAATAGTCCACTGTAGACTTTAACAGTAACTATGTAGTCTTCCACACGTTTTTCCACTCGTAGTGCAAGGAAACGCGGCGTCATACAGTCAGTTTCCTGCATAATGTTGAAGAGACTATAGAGGACGGCATCAAGAGATGGCGGCATGTGACAAACCCACGGGCGCTAGTGACCCCTAACTCACTTTGCGTACCATTGCCAGTGTTACAGAAAGTCTTTCATGAACGGGCTAGATGCATGTAACGAGGGAATCTGAAGCACGTTCGTGATGCTCACCATAAATTGCCTGTTCCCCCAAGATGCTCTGACACCAGTCTTGCTTGCGTTGTTTAGGCCCGTTACTAAGCAGTTTTAATGTAAATACCGACCGAGAAATACCTTTAGTTCTTATAGATTTGCTGCTTCCTTTTAGACCCTCTGCGTAATGACAGTCTCCCTATTTGTTAGTTACGTTTACGTAAATAATGCTACCGAAAAACAACTGCATGTCCGCAATCTTTACTCGGTGGCGCCTTCAGGGCAAAAACCGTCTCCTGCAGTGGATGAGAAGATGCTTCAGCGCACACCCCTCACCTGCATTATTTTGTTATTTTCAGCCGGCTTAACAGAAATTGTGGCTAAATTACGGCTAAACCACCGTTTTTCTGGCCACCACCAGCCAACTATAAATTCGCTAATTTTTGGCTAAATCTATCGAAATTAAGCAATGGGTATCAGAGACGAAACCCGCAGCACACAAAAAAAATTACGAAATGTAAGAAATCACTATTTTTTTTTTGTGGGTGGGGGGGGGGGGGCTGCGACAAAATATTTTTAAAAATTAATAAAAAAAAAAAAAAAAGAAAAAATCCGTGATGGCGAAAAAATCTCTACCCTCAATAGCATTTAAATAAAATTCAAGCTACTCCGCACGCATGGGTCCTGACATTATTATACTTGACCCTTAAAACGAACCCGAAAGTAACCATACATGCTAACGACCATACAAATACATGGCTCTCATAAGTAACTTGCTGGCAAGGGAACTGGTATTAAAAACTACGAACCACAAGACAGTCGATCAGTTCGCTATTGGAGACAAGTTGCAAGCAATTTTATCATTGTTTAGTGTTGTTTAATGTATTACAGCATAAAGATTTGCGGCTTAGCCATATTTTTTCGGTAGCTAGGTCAGGCGGCAGCCGACTAATATTCGGCGGCTGTTCGGCTGACAAATAAAATGCTGCGGCTAATGACGACGGCTGAGGGGTATACTTCAGTGGTGATGTCGTGCGAGTGTTTACGAACTACTTTGGTGAGGTGAGGCTTCAGCGCCACCCCATCAAAGCTTTCATCGATAAGTTTATAGAAGTACCCACTACATATTGAATAAATACAGATGCAAACTTATTTATGTTGCCTTTTGGACTTATATGTCAGACTGCCTGAGCGGGAAATCGAACCCATGACCTTCTAAACCACAGGCCGAGGTCCTACCGCTGAGCCATAATGAGCCATAAGGTTACGTCTGGGTAAATAAATAGATTTGCATCTGTATTTATTTAAGTCCTGTTGAGCCTTTGGCTTTCTGTCTTTAATGATTGCATATTGTGCGCTAATGCACATGTTTCCTTGTTTCGCTAGGCTTTGTGCACAGATTAGTACAGTATTAACATGGTTAGGAGTTTGTTGGCTCTTTGGCATCAACAAACGACTATTACAGCAAGTAGAAAGCAAGCAGAGGTCAGCGGTCATAGTGATGGTTATCAGCCAAGTGACTTCTGGTTCGAATCGCATGACCAACAAAATGAAAAATAGCTTAAAAGTCACACGATGGTGCAATAAAGGGTAATGGTAAAATTTGGCGGCCTATATAAGAAAAACACGTTTTCTAGTAACAGTTATTATATACCTATGCGTTGGAAGTCAACACTAATAATTCATTCGATACTCGGATAAACGTTGAAAGCACACGTCACGAACTATACAGAATAAAGAAAAAAATCCAACTGTGCTACATATAATTCAAACGACGTTTCTGAAAATTTTTTTTTCGTCATCAGCTTCCTATAATAAAAATAACATGCAGAAAACCACCAAGTCACCTACTCTTAAGTGGTATACATTTTATATTAAAAAGGTAATAATAACGCAATTTCCATCTCAGAAGAGGCAGAAAAATGGCCAAGTTCGAGCCCCACCCCCACTCCTTGGGACCGTATACGCAGATCAAATGCTTGCATCGGCACGGGGTGGTCCATTATAGGACGAAGGTTTTTTTTGTGTGTGTTTTAGTTTTGTAATTTTCCAGTTTTAGATTTCAAATTATGGGTGAATATTCCTTTAAGAAATTTATTGTCCGGAATTTAGTGGTTGAGGACTGGTAGTTGATGCGTATGATTAAGGAGTGTTTCCAAAATAATAATAATAACATAATAATAAATTTATTGCATAGAATAGATTACAATGGGAAACAGGAAAGACTGATTAGTCCACTAATTTCTTCCCTGAAATATTAAAACATCAAAACAAAAACAAACAATAAGCACAACAGGCAAAAAACAGCATTCCACCCAGAAACATTTTAAGAAGGCAGAAAGCTCAGTTTTCTTTAAACGCCATTTAAAAGCCAAGAGACTAGCGGCAGTAAGCAGCGCGGAAGAGAGGCCGTTCCAAGGGTGCACCGGTTTATTTGCGAAAAAAAGTACTTGGTTCAATCTTTCCTAACAACATTTGCGTTAAGTTTCAACGGGTGACCACGTGTATAATAGGGTGGATCAAAAAAATGCTTTTTTTTTAAATTTAAAATCGTAATAGTGTGGACAAGTTGGTATTCGACCTCCTAATCATTATCCCTAAAGAAAAAATTTCTAATATAATTTTTTGAGGTTAAAATAAATTTTAACTTTATCAGTCAATGAGAAAAATCGCTAATTCAGAAAAAAAATTTTGACTAGTTTAAAATACAGATTTTTACATTATCTAATTTGGAA
The DNA here is from genome assembly GCA_023313725.1 of Lithobius niger. Classification (NCBI taxonomy): domain Eukaryota; kingdom Metazoa; phylum Arthropoda; class Chilopoda; order Lithobiomorpha; family Lithobiidae; genus Lithobius; species Lithobius niger. The sequence goes on from JAHWFP010013181.1 coordinate 29,370, forward strand.
CTCTCAGAGACGATTAAAAGAAGCCAGAATTAAATTTAAACAAAATTTGTCCCTAAACTTCGTTTTAACCCAAGGCATAAAATCGACAAATATGCCTTTTTTCCTATTTTGTTGGCCGATAATTCGCATTGTTTTCTGGAAGAAAAAATATATTTTTGATTTTGGCTTCAATTTGGTGGTCTCTGAGAGTACAAAATGAGATAATGTAAAAAACAATATTTTAAACTAGTCAAAACTCACTTTTGCAGAATTAGTGATTTTTCTCATTGACTTTTAATGTTAGGTGGGCACCTCAAAAAATTATTTTAGAAATTTTTCTGTTAGGGATAGTGATAAGGAGGTCGAAGACCAACTTTTCCACACTATTACGATTTGAAATTTAAAAAAAGCATTTTTTTGATCCACCCTACTGTACAATCACTACGTAGGATCTTAGGGTCGATATACACGAGTCCATGTAATATGGAGTAGGTTATAGTTCAGCATGCAAGCGACGCAATTCATAAGATTTGTGGCCTAATTTACTCAGACGTTGTTTATATGATAAATCACCGCATCCACAGACACACTGCTAATGTGGACAATAGTCTATTTTCTTTAACTAAAACTTAGACTTGATCCAAAGCAAGGGCGTGACCTGTATACAGCAAAAAGATTTGGTGAATTTCCTATGATGTTTTGGTTCGTGTCTTCATCAATCCTCTCACCTCAACCCGATAATTTTAATACTTTTAACGTATATCCAAGGCAATGGAGTTGTGTGTTGTAGCACATCATCGGACATCTCAGACCAGGACTTCCACTCTAGCTTCTTTTTCCCAATTACGTGCTCGAACTACGACTTTCCGGTGTCGCCCCTTGCGTGCACTATAACTATGCGTCTCCTCTCGTCCTGTTGCGGCCGCTATAGCTTTGTTTGCTACGCAGTCGAGGCAACAATATCGTGCCTATTGTTGCGTTCCATTTATAAAGAACTCAACTTCAGCCACGAAGCCTGCGTTTAAGAAATAATTAAGTCATAATGTAGTCGTTTTGGGGCCTAAAACTTTGAGATCTGGCGTCATTTTGTTTTAAATGGTTTGATTAAGCGGACGCCGGGACCTTTTCATTTCGATCCTCAATCAACTTTTCGCTTGGTGACAATATTACTTTCCGCACAGCTAAGCATTGTTGCATGTCAGTAATGATGGATCTCGTGTACCGAAATTGTTGATTTGCACGGTTGCATGTTTCTCGTATGCCTCAAATGTTGTTTTCGCTAATTCTAAATTATTGTTGTTGCTGATTTCAATAGTCTTTATGTTATTACGGTTTTAATATTTTTCAATCTGTAATGGGAAAACATTATTGCAATTTTCCGCAAAAGGCAGCCAAGTCACATCGAGGCGTTTTGAGGGATATGGCCACCATCAGGACCACCTATGAAGAAATTATTTTAGCGCTTCGTGTCCGAGTAGATTATTGTACAGTAACATATTTACTTGTATTTGCGTTTGTATCTCGTAAATAATGCCTGTTTGATTCCTGCATCAGGATGCATTGTCGCTACTTTATACCTAATGTAACATTTCGTGTTAACTTGAGTTTGATATATTTGTTGCATTAGTATGACCTTGGAATACTTTTTTCTTAGGTGGGTAATACCATTTTTGTACAAAGGATATAAAAGGGATATACAAGAAGAAGATTTGTACGATGTTCCAAAGACCGATCGTTCCCAATATCTTGGAGACCGTTTGGAAAAGTAGGAGTACAATTTTATTGATCGCCAAATTGAATTCCGAACTAGAATAGATTTATTACAATCACTATAGATCGACTGACTAAAACAAATCATACATCGTTTTGTAGAACATAATTAATATAATGTTCCTCTTTATCTTGAAGTTCCAAATTTACAAAGAGAATGACGTAAACCATATGGTGCCAAGGAAAAAGAACGTGCTGTTCTAATATTGGCGTCTTTATTGATTAGAGACTTTAACACCGATTCGACAGATTGGGAATCTAATTGGTTTTTTGTTGTTGTTCAGTTTGGGATTTGTTTTGATTCAGTTTTGTAGCTCGGCTTATTCGGAACTCGTTCCTCGTTGGCAGCGAGAGTTATTTCAATGTTGGGCATCCTAGTATCAGTGATACATTTTAGTATCGGTTACACGATGGCGTTCGGCAATAAGCAAAGTCTACCGCATTGTTGCCGAACAACATTGTCTAACACATTTGTACAACGACGAACTGAACAGTTAGAACACGAGCAACTGTTGCAAATAAAGAAGCACTCTTAGCACATTGTTGCCGACCACCATCCAACATATTTGTAAGACGATGATTTGCATTTTCAGTAACTGAGCCATTGTTGCGTTATTGTTGACAGCAATGTTCTTTGCTTCAATGCAATATATGCATAATTTCTTTATTTAAAAAAATGTACTATTACATTCGAGTCTTTCTTCAGCTGCAATAAATGTAGACAGTATTTGTTTATATTTAGTAGGTCTTACTGTTAGCTATGAGTTTTGAAGGAAGGGATACTGGTCACTTTCCATGACCCCTTTTGGTCCACCACTAAATGACATCGACGCAAATGATGATGAAATATGTTTTGACGTTTTTTTTCAAAACATCTATAAACCCATAATGTTAAGGCATTAGAAATTGGCAGAACACAGAATGGGAAAAGGAGTTAATGAAGCCGAAACAGTAATACTTTTTTATTTGAAATCAATATCTTATTTACTGCTGCAGACGAAATTACTGTTGCGTTCTCGTCATTTATCTAACTTGAAAGTCTAACAATTACTTTTATACAACGGAGAATTGGAAAACGAGTTAATAAAACAGAAAGACTAGCACTTCTCTGTTTGAAATAAATTTGTTACTTACTGCACTGTTGCAGGTGAAAGTATTGTTTGTTGCTCTCTCGTCATTTATCAAACTTTCGAGCCTAACAGTTTCTTTTATTCAACAGAGAATGGGAACAGGAGTTAATAAAGAAAAGGGACAAAAGGCCTCCACGATTGCGACGAGCAGTATGGCGCACATTTGGATGTCATTTTATGATGTTGGGTTTTATTTGTTTTATAGAGGTTTGTCGGATTTTACACTTTTTTAAAATTCCAATTAGATAGTAAAATAATTTATAATAGTTGTACTGATTTGTTTTTCGCCGGTGTTTGTAAGTTTTTACATTTAAAAACAGGCATTAAGTGCCAATGTCATTTTAAACACGACGTGTCGACTCTCTAGACCAAATTCTTTATCAAGTCAAAAAAAGTTTAAAATGCTTACAACTAAGTCATAGCCAAGTCAAACATTGCAACACTTGTAAAAAAATATATAAAATAAAATGCTCAAACAGGAATAAGCTCACTACTGGAATCCGCCCGAATTGAAGGAGAATTTTGATGCTTTTGTAGGAAACGTCTGTATGGCAGACCCGTTGATTCTCATTGGTTGAAAATGCGTCATGTCATGATTCTTACAAATTTTTGTATATTCGATAAGATGATTGGCTATTGGAATCGCACGATTTTCCAGACAAATGATACCATGCAATATAGGCATTTTCTGCAAAATCATGCACATTCTCCTAAGTGGATTCCAGAGCGGTTTGGGTGAGCTCGTTTCCGTTTAGGATTTTATACTATATATTTTTAAAAGTGGTGGTAATGGTAAACTCTTAACTTGGCAATTACTTAGGTTTTTAACTTTTTTTTTTACGTGATAACGACTCCGGTCTAGAGAGTCGAAACGTTGTGTTTAGAAAGACTTTAACTCCTAATCGCTGTTTTAAACACAAATCTAGAAAAATGCTTTTAAATCCACACTGTAGTAAGTACTCACGCCACACAAACCGGATTGCTTCACAGTCTGGATTGTTAAAATTACTTAATAAAATGGATTGACCATCATTGGTACAAAGATGAAAAATTTTTGTCAGAATGATTTTATGGTTTAAGTTGTACTATTTATTACGAAACAAACTGATGTAATTTAAAAGTGCTCACTTGTACAGTCTTCACACTTTGAAGACTTTGTGCACTGACAGTACACATCATGGTGTACCAACTCAGTATTCACTGGAATTGTTGGCTCATTGAGCACAGTGTGTGTAGTGGGAGAGCATATTCTTGACTCGGCTTGTGCACTGAGAGTACACCATTCGTTTGGGTGCTAAGTTGGTGTACTTTGGAAGTTAGATGCACTCCCAGTTGAAGCCATGGTGCCAGGTGGTACTGTCGTTGCACAGTAATAACAATATCAATATCAATGTATTGTCGTTGCACAGTCCACGACAATATCTTGTTTATCAATATCTTTTAGTGTCAATATTGCTAAATCATGCAAGAAAAATATTAAATCAGTACCATAAATTATATTAAAGGAAGGAAGATTGACATTGCATCTCTATATGTTTTTTATTGTAATTATAAGATTACTCAAATTCTCCATGAAGGCATAGCTTGTATGTGGTGTACATTTTATAGATATACATATAGGCAATTAATTATATTTCTGCAGAAAACTTCAAAAATATGAAAACACAATAACAACAGTGCAAGTAAGAATTTATTGAACATCGTTCCAGTTCAAACAAATCAGAAATAGGTACCTACATAAATAAATAAATAAATAAATAAATAATAGCTAAGTGGCTAAGAGCCAAATTTTAGGCGAATCGTGCACTTCTGGAAAAAAGCATGACTCCTTCAGAATATCTTTACTGTGGAAAATGGAGCATTTTTGGATATGGTGCCCACATATAAGACTTCCGGTTTGCCCTCATTACGTCATCAAAGATGGCCGCCACAGATTCCCTACGGAGTTGGATGTCAACAGCAGTATCTCGGTAATTTTTCCATGGCTTGTCGAAAAGATAATTTCGTAAACCACAAATAAGATCCTACGACACATAACCAGTTCTTCGACTGGTTTGGAGGGACAGCTCATAAAATATAAACTTTAAGTGATTTTCAATAGGTGTTATCACATTTGAATTAAAATAACAGTCAAACTAGCTATTAAAAAAAACATTAAGCCCTATCGTACGAATTGTTCCAAATTCTGTTCCCTTTCTAAAAAGTCCTAACAATGTTAAAAAGATGGTACCATTGCCGAATTATTACAAGATGAAAGATATACTGCACATCATTCAATATAGTACGCTGGTTAAGGGGTTTAATAATTGCTCACTGTGTGTGAAAGAATGAAATTTGGTATGGATGCACATGAAGGGTAACTGGAAAAATAGTTATGGTAACAGGTTCAACAGGGGCCCCCAGAGAAGAGGAGGTGATTTACCCCCTCCCCAAAAGAAAAAAAAAAAAAAAAAACTGATCGCGGCGTGACCGGGCGACGGGTGACTCGGTCGCCCGGAAGAAGTGGCCGCTTGCGATGGTGCAGCCGCAGTGGGACGGGGGTTCGCCCCCCTCCTCCCCCCTTGGTTTTTTGACCATAACTCCTTAACCTCAACAAATCAAAAGCATAATGTGAAGCAAAAACGTTCAGCGTACAATTCTTGACAGGAAAGATAATATACATCTTTTGCATAAAATCAACCCTTGAACCCCGAAATCGTATTTAAAGTATATCACACTGAATTTGTGCAAATTCCCGTGTTTTCAATTGGTTGTTACAGTGATTTTCGTGTTCCAAATGCTCTTGTGAGCCCTCTAATAGACCGAAATGAACAGGATTTTCTGAAAGGTGGGAAGCTATTATTTCTACTAATCCTACCCGAAATTGTTTAACTTATAAAGGGACCGTCCTGTGCCTTTTTAAAGGTGATGAGGTAGTGGCAAAAGCGTATGTTGATTTTCTAATTCAAATTGGTCTTGTGAGCCCTCTGATGGCCAGGAATGGACATGCTTAGGATTTTCTGAAAGATGGGGATCTATTATTGCCACTAATCTTAACTGAAATAGTTTAGCTTAGATAGGACCATCATCAGTTTAAAGGAGTAGCTGTAATTGGTGTAGTGGCTAGGTTCAATTTCAAAATGCCATTGTAATGGTCATATTTGTATTTGTATTTAAGGTTAGCAAGTTCGGTTAAATTAATGGAAAGAGTAGTTCCCCACCTTTCAGAAAATCCTAAACATGTCTATTTCGGCTTATTAGAAGGCTAGCAAGGTCACTTTGAATTCGAAAATCACCGTACGCCTTCGCCGCTACGCTAGTGCCTTTTCTCCTTTAAATGGGCGTAGGTCGGTTCCTATCAAAGTTAAACAATTTAGGTTAGAATTGATGGAAATCATAGATCTCCACCTTTCCGAATATCCTAGAGATTTATATTTCAGGCTATTACACGACTCGCAAGAGCATTTCGAATTCGAAAATAACCATACGATTTTGCTGCTAACGCCATTGCCTCTTCACCTTTAAATGGATGTTGAACGGTCCCTGTCTAATTAAAAAATATTCGGTTAGGGTGGCAAAAATAGATCTCCCCTTTAGGATATGCCTAAGCAGGTCCATTTCGGAATAGTCGTCAGGTTCAGGTATGGGATTTGATTTGACTAGTAGCGACAACCTGACACGACATTCTGATCGACAAACAAAGAGTTTCAAAATTCTTGTTCATTCCATTGTTGTATTATTTTAAAAGAAGAGATGCAGTTTTCCAGTTAGGCGTCACGCGTTTCGATGTCACCGTGATGTTTTAAATTAAATACTGTTAATGTTCAAGGAAAAGAAAATATCTACAAATTAAGATTCAAATAGTTATATTTCTTGTTTTTTCCAACAATTCACACAATGTCGAATTCCAGAGGCCGTCATACTTAATCTGTGCGAGTTGTCTTATTGTGCCATAGGACATTTTTGGTTAGTTATAATTTTATCTTTCCAACGAGCTGCAGAACATTAAAATAGGTTAATTGGTTACAGAGATACACATTTTTAGGGTTAAACCATGTGGCAGCCATGTTTGATAACATCATGACGCTATACCGGAAGTGCCGTCAGTGAGCACCATATCCAAAAATGTTGTTGTTGATCTATAAAACAGGTTCTTAAAATTTTACGCTTTTTGGCGGAAGCGCACGAGTGTTGCCCTTGGCCGCTAGACTATAAATACGAGTTGAATCTTTAGTGAACGAGCCAATTTTGAAATAAGCGACAGCGTTACCGCATTCTTGCCGAATCATCTTCGAACATATTTGTACAACAACGATTTGCATTGTTAGAAACCGACTCATTGTTGTGATAGTATAACGAGCCACTGTTTGATGAATGTTCTTTGCTCCAACTCTGTTCGTAAAACTCAATAGCTGAAGTATAACTATTTCCTTTGAGTCTTTCTTCAGCTGCAATAAATGTATTATTTTGGAAACATATATAAACACTGAAAGCGGTAATAAATTTACTTACGTAAGTAAGAACAAAAGGTCTTTGTTTCTTACGTACGTAAGTAAGAATTCTATGCCTAGAATTCTTATTTCGTATTAAAAAAATAATAGTTGTTAATTTACAGAGTGAAATAGTTTAATAATACTTTAGAAACGAATTGGGAAATGGACAGCGATGGTGTTTTTACTACTTAGGTAAGAACCGAAGTCCTTCGTTTTCTTACTCACGTAAGTAAGAAACCCACGCCTTAGTTTTTTATTTACGTAGGTAAGAATTCTACGCCTAGCTGTGGTTCTTCCTTTTTTCTACAGCAGAAGCCTTGAGTGCCGTCTTCACATCTCATAGTATTACGGATGACGATGCTTGCCTTGCCTCAACTTCCTTGTTTAGGAATGCTGTGTTGAATTGCACTCCATTTTCTTTCCCACCAAGTTTGATTAAATTTATCATCTTTAAATTAAAACTCAGCCATGCATGTGGCCCGGATGGATATTCTTCGTTTTTCTACAAGAAAATTGCTGCCGAGATTTGTTACCCACTCTCAAAATCATTTAAACTTTCGTTCCGTCAGGGGCATCTCCCTGCTGTGTGGCGGTCTGACCTGGTTGTACCAGTTTTCAAGAAGGGTTGTCCATCGGATGTAAATAATTATAGCCCAATTGCTCTGACGTCCATAGCTTGCAAAATTATGGAATCAATTATTCGAAATCAAATTCTGTCTTTCTTACAAGACACTTCTCTACTTCACCCAGAACAATTTGCTTTTTTGCCGGGCCGCTCTTCAACTCACCAGATCCTACTTGTGCTAGATCACTGGACAAACTCCCTTAACATTGGCGTCCCATCTGACACAATTTATTTCGACTTCTTTTGAGTTAGTTGTCCACCGCAAGTTGCTCTTTAAACTCCGTACGTGCGGTATCGATGGTAACCTTTGGTGGAAAAGGATGTCATCATTCTTAAGTAATCGCACCCAACAAGTACTTGTTGAGGGCTCCTTGTCGTCGTGCTCAAGCATTTTTAGTGGAGTTCCCCAGGGCTCAGTTCTGGATCCCCTACTTTTTTTAAATATATCTTAATGATTTAAACTGTGAAAATAACTGTACCTGCGGTTTTAAATTTGCTGACGACCTAAAATTAGGCTCAGCAATTCTATCACCTGAACATACTCTGTCGCGTGAAACAGAAATTGTAAAGGTCAGAAAATAGCCCACTACTTGGCAGTTATCCTTATCCATTCCCAAATGCCACTCTTTCCATGTTGGCTTACAAAATATGCATCATATCTATCTTTTGAATGGTAAGACTCTACCATCAGTGTCTGTGGGGTACGGGATTTAGGTACCTGGTTCACTTCTGATTTGAAGTAGTCTCTCCATTGCCAGAAAATTGTGGCACTGGCTTTCCGTCGACTTGCTATTGTAATTAGGTGTTTTACCTCTGGAAATTTGTCTACTAAAGTTTTTGTGCGACCACTGCTCGAATATGCAACTCCGGTATGGTCCCCCATCCTCTTAAAAGACATCGGTCTGGTCGAATCGGTCCAGCGTAGATTTACCCAGGGGTTGCCTAGTCTGGGTGACTATTCACCGGAAGCATGCTTGAACCTTTGGCGGGACTTGAATCTTTGGACTTGAACGGGACTGGAACCTTTGGCGCTCCGAAGACTTAAGTTTGACATTATTCTTACCTACAAAATTTTACGAGGTTTCTTATCCGTGGATTTGCCCTTTTTTGACCTTAGTCCTATGGCATTGACTCGGGGCCACTCATGGAAGCTGTCAGTTCAGGGTTCACGACTGCATTGCTTCCGAAATTTTTTTGCTATTCGAGTGGTTCCGGTTTGAAAATCATTAACCGATGAAACAGTCCAGTAAATAAGTACCGTGTCTGGTTTCCAGCGTATTTTGGACGGTTTGAATTTGACCCAGTTTCTGAAGCGACATCCGTAATTTTGTCTATCTCACCATGCTGCCCAAACCCATCTCAGGATTGGTATCAGTGGCCCGCCACCCGTCCAAGTCCTGCCCACCTTCTGTGGGAAAATATATTATTTTTTTTAGAGACAGTTGTGAGTACGAATTTTCGTTTGCCGAATAAACAACCCATGTTGGACCATTGAATACCTCATATTCTCTTACGACTCAGTACCTTAAATCTTAAAGCGTTCTCCTATTCTCCACTATAACAATTATCGTATCAGCCAATCCTGACCTCTAAAGTGGCGATATCCGTCAGAGTGGTTAAGCCAGAGTGTTCTACTGATGTCTGGAGAAATATGCGGACCAAAACTAGCGCGCTCTACTAGCCATCTTCTCTGGACAGCACTGGGGCTACACCGTTAAGGATATTCGAATGCTACTGCTGTGACATCTGACCCGACACTGCTTAGGTACACGGATCATGTGGGACATCAACGTCAACAGTGTGAATAATAATGCCGTCAGATTCAGTTTAACAGCAACGGTAATCCTGAGATTCACACACGTTTAGTTAAAATACCAACTTTGAAACAAACGAAATTACAGGTCGTATGACGAAATGCAATGGGGACTAGAAACGCTGCTCCAAATAGAGCAAAACGTTGCAAACATCGTAAAAGCAAAACATCGTAAATCGAAGTTACTTCGAAAATCTAAATCGTAAATCTAATCGGAAATAGAAATCAAACCTTATATCGAAATTACTTAGAAGAATCGTTTAGCAGAAAGAAAACAAAGTCACATTCCCACTCTTGCTATGTAATGGGCATTTTAGCAGTCGACTAATTATTAGCAAATTTACATCAGGAAAGGAATCTCGTGCTAAAACAAATAAATTATCGATTTCACAGCAGCATTAGGGGTATTATTATAGCTGAAAAGTCTTTTTGGTTAGTTGCAGGGGTAAAGTTCTTGATTGCCTGACATACATATTGCCTATCTATCTATTTGGCTTAATGACCAGACGGGATCATAATTAAACAAAGCAAGCTTCGATAATCAATTGTACCCTGGAACAATCACCAAAAGGGCGAGTATGTTTAGGCTATTCTTGGCACGGTAGTAAAGAAGCGGCCGACAATGAGAACGGATATGCGCTCTAACAATTAGAAACCACCGCAATGCTGACTATTAGAACCGAGTTGAAAACTTTCAAAGTTGGTTGAGTAACAATTACTACATGCACGGTCGTTACGGCGGGCTTTTCGCACCTGGTATCAAATCGGAGAAACAAGAAATTCGGCCAAACTGCGTTGCCCTCCACTGAAAAAGGAGAGGGGAAGGAGAATGGGGGGGGGGGATTGGGAGAACTAGGGGAAGTGGGGAGAGGGGGGTGAATGGAGGCTCGAAGAGGGATTTGTTTCGGCAACTATTTCATTTCATGCTCCGCAGTAAAATACTTTGTTCACGCATGCGGGAATCAGCTAGACCGGCATATGTTACGCCGGTGAACAACTAGTGGTATATTAATATAGTATAAAAATAATATAGTGTAATAATATATACAATAAATTTATATTTATAATAATAATAATAATAATAATAATAATAATAATAATAATAATAAT
>JAHWFP010013181.1:40278-72345 GCA_023313725.1 Lithobius niger
TAATAATAATAATAATAATAATAATAATAATAATAATAATAATAATAGTAATAATAATAATATAGTATAAAATTATAGTATAAATACATTCATCTTCCTAGAAATTTTACGAAGTAATCGATATAATTTGTTTTTCAGGAATGTGGCGTGCATATAGCGCAGGATATTTGTTTAGCTTATCTCCTCCGTTATTTTCGTAGCGATTCGACCATGACAAAGGAAGAAGCATTTTTGTTTGCAACAGGTGTTGTGCTATCAACCGCAATCTATCCTTTTACACATCATTCATATTTTTTTGGTGTTTTCCATATGGGAATGAAGATCAGAATTGCATGCTGTTCTCTCATTTATAGAAAGGTATTTTAACAATAACATTTTAGTGAACGTTTTAAGTGTTTCTCCCTTGTTATTATTAAGTAACGTACTTATTCTTGTAAAGTTGGGTGGAAATTGACCAATTAAGAGGGAGCGCTACTATATACATCGAGATTTCTGTAATCCTCAAGAGTATGACACAATCCCTCGTGATAGGCAGAACCCGGATATGGTACTTCTACATTTCACGATTGCTTGCATCTTACTCTTTAGGATAATAGAAATTTTGATGCACGTAGCAGCGTTCACCATCCGTCGGTGTTTCTCGATGGTAGAGAATTTATCAGGCCAAATCAAGTAGTCTGCATTGAGAAAGAAAGCAGAAGTAAGATGATGTGGCACGTATACAGTGTGCAGCCAAAATATTGCATTTTTACGGACAAATTTGTGGCTTAATGTAGCGTTTACCCATGTTTTCGATTTTGTGAACCGAAACGACAAAAGGAGTCGCTGGGTGTATAAAATTAGTTGGTGGCGGGGAAAGTGCCTTTCCTATGAATTGGGTGTGACTGTGAAAATATAAACAAATAAAACTCAAGTTTGTTTGCATTTTTGCTACTCGTTGTATGTTTTTTTTTTGCACTGTATGATGTTAAATAAATACGAATGCAAACCTATTTACGTTGCCTTTTGGACTAAAATGTCACACTGCCTGTGTGGCGAATCGAACCACGACGTTTAAAACCAAATGCCGGAGTCCTACACCTCATCCACACTGACATGTCAGTATGACTGAAAAGGGAAACTCTGGCCTTTGGTTTCAAAGGTCGTCGGTTCGATTCCCCGCTCAGGCAGTCTGGCACTTAAGTCCAAAAGGAAACGTAAATAGGTTTGGATCCGTATTTATTCAACTCTTTTCGAGCTCATTTGTATTTCTGTCCCGTTTATAAATGTATTCTAATTCTTGCTGGCTCAGTGAAATGAATTATTGAATCAACTCTAAAATTAGTTATTCCATAATTCAGTAGAATACGAGGGGATCGTGGTGCCAGAATTTGATCAGTAAGTCTGGTTCCGTGAATCTTCCTATTGCTGGTTTCAAGATGTATTAAAAATTATTTTCTATGAAGCGTCTCTCCAAAAGCTAAGCAGTAATCATTGTGGACTTTGGGTGGCTTGGCCAATCTCGTGTAATTTCCTGAACTTCAACCCTATTTTTAGGGTCTCAAAGCAGACCAGCATTAATTAAATTTATGGCGTTACTGCACTTAAGGTTATGATGTTACTGAACTTAAAGTTATGATGTGACTGCACTTAAAGTTTTGATGTTACTAAACTTAAATTCATGATGTGACTACACTTAAAGTTATGATGTTAGTTTAAAACGCATTAAGCCTTGTCCTATCCAGACTAACTTATTAAAGCTCTGTCTGCAAGTCAGTCCTAACTTCGAACGTCTCTACCCGCGTACAAGATGTCACCCGCGTCGTCCTAGATTGTCTAATAGCTAAAACTAACTTAATGCCGTAATTATTCGTTGTAACAGTTTATCAGTATCCAACGTGCAACATGAAATATGCATATTCGTCATTTCTGAAACCAATACCTTAAAACAATCGAACTTCCGCAGCCATTCACGCCCTGGAGGAAGTAGTCCATAAAGGAGCGTAGCAAAGAAGCTAACATTTTTTGTCTAAATTTCATTGTCCAATACTGTACCTACCCCGTAATTGTTTTAGGTCGTAAAACCGACCATGTAACCAACAAAACATTCTCGGATTGCATAACTGCTCTTTTTTTTTTTAGGATGAACACTTCTTGGAATCTCCCTGCTAGGTGATAATTGTTCCGACGGGTAGACCGACTATTTTTCACGGAGATTCCCATATTAAATATCCCGTGAGGCATTGGAAGTTACCTAATATTTTTTTCACCATCGTGCTGCTTATTGGCAGATAACTTCCCGCGTCTTTTGCCTTAATAGCACTCAGTTTGAAAAATGATAACTTTCATACCTCTTGGGGTGTAACATTTGATTATTTTAAAAACTTCAAATTTCACCATATGATAACAGTGGGTGGCTATTTTACGACGCTGTAAATACAGCCTGGTACCGTATTTTTCCATCTCTTCTCTATTAAGTTGTTGCCATCGAAAAGACGTCCAAACCATAAATTTACTTCTTTCCCTCTAATTTTAGATTGTTGAACCTAACACGGCATTTTCTAAGTTTGTGACTCGGCCTATCGTGTAAGGAAAAAGCAATGTTTCACCACTCCAAATGGGTGTATATTGTCGTTAAACCATTGTCCAAAACGTGGTTTTAAAACTCCTGTTAGATTTGTTCTGGTATGCCAGAGATTGGCTAGTGACAACATAAAGCCATTTGAAGTGGCGAAACCGTACCTTTTTCCTTAGTGGATAAGCTTTGTCATAAATTTGGCAACAATTTGGTCATCAATTTTAAATTGCAGGGAAAGAAGTAAATTTACTGTCAGGTCATCTTTTCAAAGGTATAACAACTTAATGAAGGAATGACGTAAAAATACTGTACCAAGCTCTGTCTGAATGATAAATTCTTCAGGAAGCTAGAACGTAACTAAGGTACAGATTTAAGTTGAAATATAATTCAGTGTTTTAAAGCAGCAGTTGATTTATATGAAATTAAATATATTTCCACTTCACAGGCAATGCGTCTTAGCCAAAGAGCTTTAGGCCAAACTACTATTGGACAAATGGTGAACCTTTTATCCAATGACGTTAATCGATTTGATGTAGTAAGTAACCGATTCTTATTCGTCAGTTTCATTTGGTGTTTTAAGCCTTTATTATTATAAGTATTATTTTGGATTATTTGTACTAACTTGATTAAGGTATTTTTTATTAGTAGTTTGGAGAGTGGTAGTTGCCATTTCCCCTGTTAAGTTGTAGATGTGCGGACAAAAGTTCTTTTGTTAATATTGGATTCTGTTTTGCAAAATAATAAAAATGGAAGTTATAATAATAATAAATAAATACAATTTTTTTGTCACAAAATTCCAGAATGGTAGGATTGTGGGGTCAACCGCTTACAACTCACCCAATGAAAAATGTAAAATGAGGCAGGATGTTGTAGTACACAACATCAAATCAAAAACACTCGCTATCACAATCATGCAAAATTTAAAGACAAACAATTTACAGAGCAGGTTATTAAAACCGAACAGATAGCCAAATTCAGGTCGTTTAAGATGTGCCCGTAGACACACATAATTTAATTTGCGTTTAAAAGAAGCAACCGACATTGCCGAGACTACTTCCTCACCAAACGCATTCCACACAGGCACCACTCATTAACTGCAAAGAAATGTTTCCTGCGATTATGTCTTGAAACAGGGAACAATGAGTTTTAGGTGGTGTTCACATGCGTTGGTATAGTTGTGCAGTTTTAACAGTAGTAGGTAGAGAGGTAATAAGTAATGCAGAATTTTGTATGTTAATTTTAAGTCCACCTTCAGATGGCGCAACTCCAACGATTCCAGGCCAAGCGATTTCAGCTACTGCCTGCAAGTTAGGCAGCGCATGCCAGGTAAGGTCTTTGTGAAACGGCGCTGGACTACCTCAAATTGGTCGATGGCCTTCATAAGGCAAAGTGACCAAACCTGACATGCGTACTCTAAAATTGAACTTACGTAAAAGTCAAAACTCCACTTCAAAGTTACAACACTCCCAGAAGTGAAACATTTGCGAACAATGGCCGTACGTTGATTTGAAAGCATTGAAATATGATTACAATGCAACACAACTTTCAGGTCAGACGTAAATGCATAATGCAGCATTTAAAAAAAACTGTTGACTCTGTTGTTAAGGATCTCGGTGTCTGGTTTACGCCTGAAGTTGTGTTGCATTGTAATCCTACTTCAATGCTTGCAAATCAACGTGTTTATCAATACTGTATGCATGCAGCACATGTGACAAATACAAGTCCCTGTGGGTTGATGCTATCCAAGTGGACCTCACGAAATTGTCATTATCATTTTGTTATTCCAGGGTGTCCTCTTCATTCACTATTTGTGGGTTGGTCCTCTCCAAGTAGCAATCACTACGTGGATATTGTGGAACGAACTCGGTTTGGCATGCTTTGTTGGGGTAGTTCTTGTGCTGCTACTTCTGCCACTCCAGACCATTATGGGCATCACCTTTGGAAAATTTAGGTGAATGAGAGTACTTTTTAATTAGTTTGTTAGCTAATGAAATCATATTTCTGTGTTCTTTGCTCGCAAATTTTATTTTATAGCGTTTGTTGGCTAAGTAATGATTTTTTCCAACAGAGGATGTAACATAACACTTGTGAGCGAAAAAAAAACAGAAACAGTGACTGAAACCAACTTGCTTGATGAAAACAAAATAGTTAACATAAGGATAACTATATGGCAGCCTTAATAATGCGAAGGTGTTGCATTCAACACCAAAGGTCAAAAACCTGGGATTTGTACGTACTAGAAACACCCAACTCTTGAAAGCCGCTTAGGCCTATATTTCGAACACTCAAAATCACTCAACATTTTCCTACAGTTCTCCGCAATTTTCAATCGAATCAAATAAACTTGGACTTCCCATCAAGAAGATTGTATTACCCACCTTTCTGGTGAAACAGAACTTTTAATTTCATTTCATGAACAATTTTATTCACCGAAAAGTTCACTTATTTTTCTCACAGAGAAATCACTGGTACCTCTTCCGGTTGTATTTGTATCTGGATTTTAGGCATAAAGCTTTCAAGTTGTGTAAGTTAGAGAAGGGTGCAGCAATTACTGTCCTTTTACTGGGTTTCTTGATATAATATGTGTGTGTGTGACTTGAAGTACACTTGCTTTTGCGAAAACAGAACCGAAAATCTCCGTCGTGCATTACCGTATACAATTTCGCGTGGCATTACAAACACTGTTATGTGCCACTTCGTTTGCCTTATAAATTCACCAATAGCTTAAAACGTATTGCTTTAAAATCAGCCTTAGTGTAAATAGATTCGATCTATCAGCTTAGTTTTCCCATTATTAATTGTTTATTTATTTTTAGTCTTTAATTCTAAGCAATTTGCTACACATGCTATTTTTTATATTTTTTTATTAAACTATAAAAAGGAGTTAGGCAGCCCACAATTACTGACTTGATGCTTAGATGTGTGACAACCAACGTTTTTTGTTTGTTTTCCCTTTCATCCGAAAATACTTCCGTTTGTTTGAGGTATACTATAATTTCTATTTCGATTCTCAAAACTTTAAGTTTAAACTTTAGGAAGCGTTGGTAGCTTACCACCGGGTGACGTCACTGTCCACTTCCCAGTAGGCACTGCCAACCATCCTCTGCAATCGTTTGAGCACCCGACCAAGACTGACGGGTGTCTGGTCCACTCTTAATAGTAAAATGGCTTATTACACTTTCAAAAGTGCTCACAATGTTCTTTGACGATGAAACTTGCTCTTGTCGGAAAGAGATAGGCATTCCAAGTGTTGAACAAAAGAAGGGTCCGAGGCTTAAAAAAACCAGCAACAACTCTTCCACCGACTCTTTTCGTCCACCTGTCCCTTATATTCACGTGTTGATTGTAATTCTGCTTCCATCTTAGACGTTCCAGCCCAAATTACACCTATCACGTTTCCCTTGAATGCGAATACACCTCTCCTTCCGCGTTCATTCGTACCCCCATCATTCCTGTAGAGGTTTAGAATTTAATTAGCGTTTCTTTTAGCACAGCGCTGAATGAAATTCAGGCACTCGGGGAAATTTATAATGTAGTTGTGAAGGATATTGAGCGGGAAGCAATGGATGAAAGCGACCAAAAAAAGACACTATGTCGGCCAACAAGCTTTTGATGGGCGCTCGGCAAGATGCTATTGATGGGCAATTACCGAGCAACGATCACCACACACAATTACGCCAAATTGTAACTTTCAATGGCTATTGAATTGCCTCTAGCTTTTATTCAATCGTCATTTAGTATATCCCCTTCGTCAGTTGCCAATGCAATGCAAGATGCTCAACTGCCTCTTCGACACGAGTCGATGCTTCACTTCCCATTCAGTCAACTGCGCGGACGTCGTCGCCCCAAGGTCATCGCTGAGACTCCTCGACATAGCGATGCGTCAAGGGACTGTCTCCATTACGGTGTATCACATAGTTGCAAAAAACATTTTTTTGGATGTTTAATTTCCAATAGTGCGAAAAAGTTGTCTTATGGGACAAGTAGTACATGTGAAAAATTTCATTGACATTGCTTAATATATTCAGTTGCCGCCAGGGCCTTATATTTCTCAAAATGAACCAAAAGAGGCTGAAAATCCATAATTTTCTAAAAAAATATAAAATTAAAACTTTATTTTCTAATAGTGCGGGACAGATGTCTCATGTGGCCCTTGGCTTGCGTAAAAAATTCATTGTTATTGGTTAATATCCTCTGTTACCGCGGGCGCCTTTTATTTCTCACATTTTTATTTAAAAAATTGGAAAATCAAGAGTTTTGAAAAAAAAACATAGTCAGTTTGTTAGGTGATTATACTTATATTTATTGCTAACAGAGAGAAAGTGTTTTCTCGTGTAGGTCTTAATATGTCTGCCAATAAAAATATATTTAATTAATTTTATGTTGTAACGTTGTACTCCTGTTCAGAGTTGAAAGTGGGCATTTTTCTTTGTGATGCAAGTCCGTCTCTGTGTTTTTGCGCCACATATTGCAACTTAAGCCTCTGATACCAATTTGAAACACCTCTCCACAGCTTAGGTATGGCAAGGAAACTTAGCCAATTCTATTACTTCCCTGGTGATTATCATCTCTCTAAATGTCTCGTCTGAAATTCGGACTACGATCGGTGGTCCGAGCAGGTGACTCGTCTGCCAATCAATAAGCTGACTATAGTCCTTTGCATTGAAATTAAGTACTGCTACCTTGAATTCGCGAATTTCATTAGGCAAAGTTGTAGGTCTTGCTTTTAGGATGCATAGCAATCCAAGTTTCTTTCACGTGTGGGCGTTTATCTGTTACCATAGCAAGCAGAATACTTTCTGGATGACCATAGAAGTCATTTCTGGTGATTACCGGAACCGGAACGGTAATAGCTTTTAGTTCACTGCAGAAGTGACATGATTAGGTAATCAACTGAAACAAGTGTCGAGCACCTTCTGCAAATCAGATTTACACTTATTGTGAACCTCATTATGCAGTATACCTTCATAACGAATTTCACAATCTTTCTCAAGTTGTTAGATGGATCACTGCATTCAACGTAATATCGCAGG
Source organism: Lithobius niger (assembly GCA_023313725.1). Classification (NCBI taxonomy): domain Eukaryota; kingdom Metazoa; phylum Arthropoda; class Chilopoda; order Lithobiomorpha; family Lithobiidae; genus Lithobius; species Lithobius niger. The sequence goes on from JAHWFP010013181.1 coordinate 47,869, forward strand.
ATTCAATTTGCCCATCTGGTGTGATATAGTTTTCCAGAATTTCTGCCGGGTGGACTAGGTGGGCGTAGTTCCGTTGATACTGCACCACAAATGCGAGCATTTACATTTGATATGTGCTTACAAGTGAAGGTGAAGTTACCTGAAATCAACAAGAAATGTTTACGCACAGATCAAAGCTATCTGCTGAACATTTGCGGTGCAATATCAAATGTGCCCACCAAGTTTAGCTGGATGAAATCCTGGAAAACTATGTCACGCCAGATGGTTGACCACTTCAAACAAATCCTGCAATATTACGTTGAATGCAGTGATCCATCTAACAACTTGAGAAAGATTATTGAAATCATTATGAAGCTATACTCCGTAATGTTGTTCACAATAGGAGCAAATATGTCATGTGCGGAAGATGCTCGACATTTAAGTCCATTATCTTACCCCGTTACCTCTGCAGTGAACTAAAAGCTATTATCGATCCAGTCATCGCCAGAAATGGCTTCTTTGGTCATCCAGAAAGTATTCTGCTTGCAATGGTAAAAGATGACTGCCCACACGTGCAAAAACTTGAACTGCTACGCATCCTAAAAGCAAGATCGATAACTTTGCCTAATGAGATTCGCCAATTCAAGGTAGCAGTACTTAATTTCAATGCAAAGGACTATATTGAGCTTATTGAGTGGTATGCGTGTCGCCTGTCCGCACCACCAATCGTAGCCCGAATTTCAGACGAGACACTTCGAGCGATAATAATCACCGGGAAAGTACTAGATGTGTAGAAGTATCCTTACCACACCCAAGTTATGGAGAGGTGTCCAGATTTGTATCAGAGCTTCAAATGCACTATGTGGCGCAAAAAACAGAAACAGATTAATTTTATTTAAGACTTGCATTACGAAGAAAAATGCCCACTTTCAACTCCAAATAGGGGTACAAAGTTACGACATAAATATTAATTAATTAATGTCTTATCGTTGGCACACATACTAAGACCTACACGAGAAAACTCTTTCCCTCTGTTAGCAATACATATAACTGTAATCACCTAATAAACTGTATCGGTGCTTTTTTTTCCAAAATTTGTGTTTTTTTCATTTTTTTAATGAAAATGTGAAACTAAAAGGCCCCAGCGGCAACTGAAGATATTAACTAACAACAATGAATTTTTTTTCACAAGCCAAGGGTCACATGAGACAACAATACCGCACTATTAGAAAATGGAATTGGAATTTTTAATTTTTTTAGAAAAGTATACTTTTTCAGTAATTTTTTGTGAATTTTGAGAAATATAAGGCCCTGGCGGCAACTGAAGATATTAAGCAATGTCAATAAAATTTTTCACACGTTCTAATTGTCCAATAAGATAACTTTTCCCCACTATTGGAAATTAGATATTCCCAAAAAAATTTTGTCCACTTATATGATACTCCCTAGTCTCCATTGCCCTACCACCCAGCCTAGCACAGTCCCACAAAACGGACGCATAGTTCACTTCAGTTACTAAGTCGATTTCCTTGTTAAATAAAAAGGTGACAAATACCGTTTCGATATTTTCGAACGCAGTTTTTGTTGTTTTTTTAACGGCTTGACATTAATACAAAACAGTACCGGTGAATTAAGCATGACAGAATTTATCATGTAATACTTCTCTCCTCACTGTAATCTGAATCCAGTGGTATTCATGTAGTCATAGGCCGAGGATGCACAGTTGTTACTTACGTCGCTTTACCTTAATTCGACATAACTTATTTCGACTTGAACTCGTGTTGCTTTAGGAGACTTAAGGATACAGGGACGTTCAAGCTGGAGTGAGCGAGAATGACAATGGTTACATGGTAGTTCCCGTTAAGTCAATATAGCATACTGTTTATCTAATAAAATAACCCATAAAATAAACCCCCATCTATTCCTATGTCCCCATTCAGGTAGCAGCGCTTTTAACTTCTGTTTAAGGAAGTGAGAGTTCCTCACAAGCATCATGTCGTTTACGTGCCCTCTTTTCGACCATTCACATCAAAGAAGTTCTTAAAGCGACGTAGAAAATAAATCTTAGTTGGATACACGCAGGTTGTTAAGGTGCTTTAAGTCCTTATGTCGAGGCAATGAGGTGGTTTTCGATAAAGCTACTTAAAAGTGGTTTTAGGTGGATATGTGGACAGTCTTAAAGTGCTATAATCACTGCACTGACGTAAGTTAAGTCAACTTGAGATGAAGGAACATACGTGTACCCGTGGTCATTCCTCAATTTATCCTGTTTTTTGTAAGCTTTTCTTGCAAGTTTTATACCTCGGCCGAATGCAATGCTTTCATTATCAAAGGAAAGAAATTATCGGCTGCCAGACAACAATGGTGTCACACTCCTCGGACTATAAATGGGAAGCACTTTTTCTGGAACTGTTCTGATGTTGTAAAACTCAAATGTTAGGAAGAACATGGACATACTTTGACAGTAAGGTTTCTAATTTCCTCAGTAAGATGGTGATACACATTAGACCCCTAACCTGTGATCAGCTTCCTTTCTTAAGCTTACAAAAATTTTAATCAGTTAGCTTCAAAAAATGACACGTAGGTCCATGGGTTCATGGTAAAACGATGTTTGATTTTTTAAAGTGCTTCAGGTATGGAAGTTTTGTTATGGTTTGGTAAAATAAGTTTTCATGACTGGTTTACATTGATAACCATTATCTATTCAAATTTTGGGGGTATTTGTAAAAAGACTAGCAAACCTGCAACATTTTGGACCTAAGATTTTGAAATTTTCATCATGATCATAAAATAAATCGATATCTATAATTCTTGCTCAACAAAAGCCAAATGCAAAATTACAGAACAAAAATATTTTCCTAGAAGGGAAGGCATCTTGCTGATAGACTTACAAATGATAGAAAACATGCTGCCGTCATACACACACTTGTTCCTTCAGAATCAAACGTAGATGAGAAAAAAATAAGTATTCAGATTATGAACTGATCAATGTATAGTTAGGGTGCAATTATTACGAGCCTGTTACGAATGAAATTAGAAGATTAGAACCTTGCTGTTACAATTGACTTAGAAAACCTTTACTCTAATATTCAACGTTTCTTTTTTTGTTTATTAAGACAATAAATATTTCGTATCCTCACTACAGATTGCAAACAGCAAAATTAACAGATGAAAGAATTCGAATCATGAATGAAGTTGTTTCTGGGATGCGTGTTATTAAGATGTATGCTTGGGAAAAGCCCTTTGCTGCTTTGGTTAACAATGCCCGTAGGTAAGTTGACAGAAACCTTCTTCTGAGTCATTTAAAAAGTTCAAGTTTAACACAGTAAGAATTTAGTCCGATGTGGTTCACAGACCAACAACACATAGCTTTATCACTGCAATTTCGCTATCAAACAGTGATGAGCATAGCTCCATTTCAACGGATACAGGATAAGTCAATTAGTTTTGCATTAAGTGGACACCAAATTAAGTCCGGTCGATTTCTATCTAAACTCCATTGGAAGCAATTGCATTCCATATCAATTTTAATTCTAGAGTCAATTTCAACCACGACATTGCCGTGTTTCAATGCAATTCAATTGCCGTGTTCGTTTCTTCCTAATTCAAATCAATTTCAGTTAATTTTCGTTTCTCAATCTTACAAGTCAATAATTGGACTTGCTGATAGTCCAGTCTTCATCCCAGTCATTACCTGTTGTTTAGTTAATACCTTGATCAATTACATTTAATTTCATCCAACTCAATTTGAGCTGCTGGACTCAAATTGAGTTGGATGAAATTAAATGTAACTGGTACTTTCTGGAAAATTCCAGCCAAATTTATGTTAGTGCCAAAATTTTTAACGATTTTGGTGAATTCCAATTTCTGTGGAATTGGCCTGAATTGGGTGAAATCAGGTCAAAATAGGGTCAAAACAAGGCAATTAAATCGGGTCAAAACAAGGCATTTAAATTCAAATAAAACTCAAATGCCTTTCTAGACTTGGCAAGTCAAGTCAACCTGAGTTGCATTACCAACTTATTTTATATTTTTGGCAACTACACAAAGCCAAATTGCCTCAATAAATGAGAAATAAATGCAGATGCAAACCGAATTGTAAAATTAATTAAAGTAGAGATACAATTTGCTACGGAAATAACCTCGGTAATTGTTAGGAAAGTTAGGTTTCGTTTAAAATACCAATATTATAATTAAATTGGATTAATGTGGAACAAACATAGGATGACAGTGTATAGGTAATTCCCATTTATTATTCCACACAGAGAGTTTACCTACATCAGTTTGGAAAAAGAACCAAAATTTCAGGTGATTGCAAGCTAGTTTCCTTCTTTAAATCACCCCTAAACTAAACCATTTTCTCAGTGGTATCACTTCCAAAGCAATCAAAATATAACAGAAAAAGTAAAGGGCTAAGTACCAAACCTTGGTCAGTTCTGCTAGTAACTGGAGTTGTTTTCGAATGACTTCCCTCATTAATAATAGTGTGCGTTCTATTAGACAGTCAATTCGTAATCTAGTTCAAAATCTAGTTCATTAGTCATTAGATTCCAAATGTTTTTACATCTTTGGATGAAAAATTCGTGTGAACTTAGTCACATTCTTTAAAAATATATGTATAAAAAATTTCAACTGATTTATTTTCGTCAGGAAGGGGATAGAAATTAGAATAAAAATATAAGAGGTTTGTAACAGAGTATCCTGGCCTAAATCCATGTTTTTGAAGATGTATTGAAGATATTTATTTTGTTTAATAAATTCAAAAATCAATTTCAATATTCCAAATAGTTTGATGTAATTGGATGAATATTTATTTATTCCACTCGTTTGTAATTTATGCCTTAGCCTACCTCCTCTGTTTACTATATCACATGCTTTTGAAAATGAATAATTTGTTTACCCTCCAATGCTCCAATTTGTTTACCCTCCTGCAGTGCTTTAAAAATATTATCGTTTGCTTTTTAAAGCATTAGTTGTGTTTTTTCTTTTGAAATTAAAATGGCTCGTAACAAATAATATCGCAATTAATCGAAATGAATTGTATTTCTGTGCACTTTATTTTCATAGAATGACAATGAACTGTGTTTGCTTACTGCTTAAGTTTGTTTACCTTTTTTTGTAAGTTATTTTTGCCTTTTTTCTGTTTAAATAGTTTATTAAGTCATTGATGATGAATATTAAAGTTCATCAAATCCAACTGAGTCGTAGAATTTCATACTATTTATTATTTTTAGAAAATACATATGCAGTGCTGTTTAGTTGTATTTTTATTAGCTTATATAAATTTCTCTATTCTTATTTTCCGTTGTTGTTTTTTCTGTTTTGTCTTTTGGTTTTGTTGTAAATTTCCTGTCGAATACTGGAGTGCGTAAAATTACCATTATCTAACTGCAGTTGTAGATAAATAGGTAATGCCACGTCTCGTAAAACCTGGGGTAAAGTAGTACCAGTTTTTATCACTGGCACCAGACGGAGAAATCAGTCATTCTCTCCAAGACAGCACAGCACACAGCATCACCACCGACCAAGCAAGCCCATCGCAGCGGCCGGGAAACTTGAGATGAAAAATTGCAGCATTGATGCCATAATTCAAAAATGGTAATAGTGACAATGCCTTCAGAAATTGACAAACTACTCCAACGTGGGCAATGTATGAAGTTGAAGGACTTCATGTTTTGTATGATTCAAACAGTTTTCAATCTGTTATAAGAAATATGAAACACGGATGAAGATTCAACCTGACTGGCCGGCTTATCGTAACACAAAACCATGCGTTACACTTAGTTACAGTCATTCGTAGTTACAATCCGTCTGAAAAATCGTGCTGGAGTAAAAAAAAAAAGAAAAAAACACGATTGGCCTCCGATGGGGCGCCAGAATTGTACCGACACGGAGTTATGTTAACTTCGGAATTTTCTTAAATACTAATCCCTATGTGGACCCGGAAGTACAGTAACTACAGATTCGTAGTTTGCTTTAAGAGTGTCGGAAACAATCCGGAATTGTAGTAACACGGAATTACTATAAATAACATCCCTGCCTCGCTCGTGCAGCCGTGCTCACTGCGGCTACACATTTAACATCAGAAACCGTAACCCTATTAATGCCAAATTAGACAAGAGTTAGGATAACTCCGTGTTACGACAATTCCGGATTATTTCAAACACTTTTTAAAGCAAATTAAGAAACCGGAGTTACCGTAATTCCGTGTCCACACAAGGGTCAGTATTTAAGAAAATTCTGGAGTGAACATAACTCTGTGTCGATACAAGTCCGCGTACCCATTCCGATCTAGCTTAAAATTAATTTAACTTCCCAATCTGACCTAAATCTTTTTTGAAGGTATGAATTTAGTATTCTTCTCGTGATCATTTTGTTTCAGGACACTCGGAAACGTAAACTTGGGCAGTGACACCTTGCCATTTGGTTCACTAAGAACGGCACTTTCTGGTGGTAATAGTTGACAGTAGATACTAGTATGGAGCAAGGAGGCCTGATGGTTAGCATGACTCTCTTGTGTACCGGAGGTCCTGAGTTCGAGTCTGATCTCAGGCACCCCGGGAAGAGAAGGGCTCTGTGATGTTTCGTGCTCATGTCGATTGTGACATGTAAAAGATCCTAGGTATTTCCGATGGGATTTACCTAGCAAAGTTGTCCCTCTCTCCTTCTGGTGCTATGGGAGGATTGAGGCTTAATGGTGCGTTGAAAGCTTTGTCATTAGCACTGACGCTATGGCTAACGCTGGGTGCACGTCGAAAAACAACAGTAGGTACTAATTACTTACAAAACTTTACTATTGGCGGAGTACTGGCATTACGTATATTCTCTAGCCTGCTGTAGCTACCATACAGTATTATAATGACTCGTAATGACCCATATGACTCATTATAGTGACTTATAATGACTCAGTATTATAATAATTAGACTCATAGCCAGTAAGGTATTATTGTCACTGCTCAACACATCAATGTTGAAATTGCTACGATTGATGGAAAGATGGGGTGAAGATGTGTGTTAAATTTTGCCTTAGCAATCCCTATCAGCTGATAACTGTCTTTTACAGAATTATATGTACTGATTAGCCCCTTTATTATATTTGCAAGTGCATGTCCCATCCCCAGGCAACATACCAAGCACATACCCAGTGTGGACTAGTCTTCCGTCTAAATCATTGTGAAACTTAATAATTTATTGAATTTTAACCAATTACATGTAGAATTCTTCTTCTAAATTGGAGTCGGTCAGTCGATCTGTAATACTGTGATGCTTATGTCTCTGTAACTTGATAATTGACAGGTAGTATATCACATAGGCTAGCGTAAATCCCATTAATATGCTTCAGTGTTTGGCACTATAATACTTCAGTTTTTCATGAATTGTTTTCTTAGCAATGTACATTATTTTTTTCATGGTACATAAAAGACGGGAAGTTCGTCTCATTACCAAAACGAATATGGTTCGAGCTATGAACAGTGCCATCTTTACTGTAGCTTCGAAAGTGATTCTGTTTCTCACGTTATTCACGTTCATCATGTTGGGGAATTCTTTAACTGCGGAAATAGTGTTCGTTTCCATGGCTCTCTTCAACAATACCCGATTGGTTATGACTCTATTCTTCCCCAATGGAATTGCTATAACAGCTGAGATGTTAGTCTCGATGAGGCGCTTGGAGGTTGGTAAGAACACCTAGCGTGTTTGATGCTAAATTATGCTAAAAATAACCGTAATATATTTTGTGTGTCTCTTTATAGAAGTTTCTTTTGTTAGAGGAGAGAGGCGAACCTCCACTAAAAGAAGAGAATGATACGCCGTATGCTTCAGTAAAAAGAGGAATTAGAGTTCACAATATGGTAGCCTCTTGGCCGAAAGTAAGTTCTATGAATAGCTATGAAGAATGGTACGAAATCTGCTTCAAGAAAAATGGGAATTAAAGTAATGGTTATCTCTTGGCCGGAAGTAACGTCATACCACATAGGCGTTTTAGGAGTATTTAAGCAAAGACTTAAGTAATAGTTCGGTACCATTCTCAGTTACCTGTGTAATAAATAATCCATTGCTTAAGTAATGACTTAATTATCGATCGTTTCCTACCACTGCTGTCTTAAAATTCTTATCTGAAAGCTAAATAATGCTTGTATATGAATAAATGGTCAATTCCTATCATGAGTAGACTTAAGTTACTGTTGTTGCAGATGGAGGCAGTGCACTTTGTTTATCGGAAAGATATATGGCTGAAATTTCGTTGCTGTACTTGTGCCACTTAGGCCGATTTTTTTGGTTATCGAAGCACTTTTCATTTCTCCTGTATTAGCAACGCAGCTGTCAACCGTACAAGAAGAAGCCAACTACGGGGCAGTGATCCACGCAACGTTATTTCCTGTAGCGCTGACCTAAGGGGTCACATGGGCCGGGGGATGCGTTAGAATGACCGGGGAAGACGAGATGCATCTACCCACCGAGTTTCAAGTCGATTATACAGTGGTCGTAATCTAATGTTCAAAACACTGTTTTCGTTTGCCCACGGAACGTTATTTGCCTATGTAGTGGAGTAAATTTAAAGCCAAATTGGTAATTTCGTTCTAATGATGATTAAAACAAGTCTCTTGGTCAGTTGTTAGTTACCACCGTATATATCAACTTAAGATAATATGCCGAATTAACAGGAAAAAAATTGCAATCTTTCTTGTTATCACTCAAATCCTGAAGAATTTCTCAATTTCTCAGTATGCTCACACAGTGTGCACAATCTCTTACATATCTCGATTTCCTTTATATAACTCACAACTGCAGCACTATCAGACATAGGTTCAGCACTATTAGGAATATCAGCACTATTAGGACATACAAAAAATGAACGTTGTTTAATTGGCCTTCCACTGACAAACCTAACTTTAAAAATCGGTCCAGTAGACGACCAGTGATAAAATTTAAAATGAACCACCCACGCTACTATACATACAAATTGAACTCATTTCTTTGTTTCAGGTGTTGCTAACTGGTACACACCTCATATCAACTATTAGTTGGGCAGCTAGAGGGTTTAATTGTTTACTTTCTGTGAAAAGCATGAAATTGGTTAAGGATGCACATAACGGGTTGCAGGATAAAAATAGCTATGATAGCAAGTACAACACCTAACTAATTTTGGGAGGGGGTGATACATCCACCCAAAACTGTTTTTGGTTATAACTCCTTAACCGTCAACAAATCAAAACAATAATATGAAGCAAAAACGTTCAGCACATAATTCTAGGCAGGAAAGGCGATATACATCATTTATGTAAAAGCGTTATTGTATATCACCCTTAATCCGCGTGAACGCTCTTTTTTTCAATTGGTTGTTATAGCAATTTTCTTGCTCAAAGTGCTCTTGTGAGCCCTCTAATAGCCTGAATTGGACATGATTACATTGCTTAGGATTTTTTTGAAAGGTGGTTATCTATTCTTTCCATCAATCCTAAGCACAATTGTTACTTACTCCTGTTTAAAGGTGTAGCTGTAATTGGTGTAGCTGCTAGTTTCACTTTTAAAGTGCCATTTCAATGCTCAAATTTGTATTACTATTGAATTTATGCAATTTCTGTTAAGATTGATAAAAAGAATACATCCCCATCTTCCAGAAATCCTTAGCATGTCCATTTCAGGCTGTTTGGGGGCTCGCAAGAGCACTTTGAATTCAAAAATCACTATTAGCTTTCGCCACAACGCCATTACCTCTTCACCTTAAAATGGCCCTAGGACGGTTCCTATCAAATTTAAACAATTTAGGTAAGAATTCATGGAAAAGAATAGATCCCACCTTTCAGAAATTCCTTCGTTTATCCACTTCAAGCTGAGGACTCCAGAGAACACTCTGAATTCGAAAATCAGTATACATTTTTGCTGCTTCGCCATTACCACTTCACCTTTAAATGGGCATAGGACGGCCCCTATTTACATTAAATGATTTGTGTTAGGATTGATGGAAAAAATAGATCTTCACCTTTCAGAAATTCTTAGCATGTTCATTTCGGGCCATTCGGGGGCTAACGAGAGCATTTTGAACCCGAAAATCACTATAACAACCAATTGAAAAAAGGAGCTTTCGTGCGAATTAAGGGTGAAATACTTTAAATACGATTTCGGGGTTCAAGGGTTGCTTTTACGTAAAAGATGTACAGGGTGTAAAGTAAAGTAAGTAAAGTACTAATAAAAAGGGTAGGCCTATAAAGGGTGCGGCTGGCTATAAAATGTACAGGCTTGTAAATTATTTTGAGTAGGCACGGAAGTGCACATCAGGCCAAAGGATATGGCTGAACCGAATGTCAGTCTGATTAAGGAGTAATAAAACCTCAACGTGCTGAAAAGGTACTAAGAAGAATGCTAGGCCTAGAAAGTGCAGGCCTACACGTAACCTATTTTAACAACGAATTCATAATGAAAGGACAAATAAATGCTGATTAGACCATTTTCTGCCATATCAACATTCGGGTCTGTTTGACAGTCGTGGAGCATCCAATGGGTGTGAACTCTAGTCTGGAGAACAAATGTTGTGTCGAATTAATGAGATGAGCTTTGAATATCATGTGAAACGAAAAAAAAAACAAGAAAACAAAGGGCGCAAAACGTCTTTTCCCCTACAAAAATGTACTACTAGTTTTTATCATCAAGCATTCGAAGTGTCGCCCCCTAGCTCCTATACAATGCCTCAACCATTCGTCAAAATTGCGCTATCTTGTCTGGTGTGATTGAATGACGTACCTCAATAATGCGCTCTCTAAGCTGTTATATGTTTCCAGGATGTTGCTGTGCTGCAGAAAATGGGTCTTTAACGTAGCCCCACAGGAAGAAATCGGGAGGGGCAAGTTAGGCGACCTAGGTGGCCATTCCACTGGAGTGCCCCTGCCAATCCACCTACCACTGCATCGGAGATTCAGCTATTCTCTGGCTTGAAGGAAAAAGTGGAGTGGAGCTTCATCGTGTTGGTACCATACGCTCTGACGATAGGTCAGAGCTACCTCCTCAAGTGTTGGTTGATTCTGGTCATTCAATAACTGCAAATACCTTCTTCCATACAGTGTATGATCCATGAAAAAAAGGCCCTAACAATGTTGTTCCTACAAACCCACACCACACATATGTACCTGGGTTGTGCTGAAAATGCATTTCAATTGTGAAGTGTGGTTTTGTAATCGCAGATTTACGTCTGTTCTGCTTATTTGGTGCATAGTGCAACTTTATGTGAGCCTCATCAGTTATTACAAGATGCTTAAAAAAATGTAACAACAGCATCTATCTACTCAATAGCCCATTGCATAAACTGCAACCTGCAGGCGAACTCTTCATCGTCCAAATACTGGGTGTCGCTGGTTTGCATGCATGTTAGCCGTGTTCCTTCAGGACTTTCTGCACAGCGGTCTTGCCAAGATTTAATTCTCTTGCTAGATAGTGTTGCGATGTTCAGGGGCTGGTTCTGTAGCATCAATGACGGCTATGCTATGGTCCTCATCTGTAGATGTGCGCGGACGCCCACCATCTCTCCCAATCATCATGAACAGAGCCTGTTTCCTTAAAGTTCTTTAACAGATTGGAGGTCATGGCCAAGCAAGGAGTAGGTCTGTCTGGGTGCAGGATATGGAATTGGTTTACAACCTTTTGAAGGGTTTGGGCATTGTTCCATCTCATGCCACAAAGCAAACCAACTCTGCTCGTTCCTGAATAGTGTGCATGACAGGCATTACATTTGCAAACCACCCAACACCCTATAAACTGGATACTTTAAACTGGAACGAGTTTACCGAACGGATTTATTAAATTACTTGAAACGAACTTGAAAGGAAAGTAACGTGAAATAAAATTACTGGAGTATTAACCAGTCACCTACGTTGAGGTCTTTATTACTCTTGCTTAGTCGGACTGACCTTTGTTTCAGTCAAAACTTTTGACCTAATCTTTACTTCTATGCCAACTCAACAGACTTTATAGACCTATACACTTTCTAGGCCTACCCTTCTTTTTTAGTACTTTTCAGACCACCCTATACACCACCTTTCCTGTTCAGAATTGTGTTATGAATGCTTGTGCTTCACATTATCTTTTTGATTTGTTGACTGTTAGGGAGTTACAGCCAAAAACCGTCTTCTGTGGGTAAATTACCCCCTCCGAAAATTAGTTGGGTTTTGAAATTGCTATCATACCTTTTTTTTCCAGTTACCCTTCAATATCCTGTTACATAAATACCCAATTTCATGCTTTTCACAGAAAGTAACCAATTCAACTCTATATAGCTGCCCCTCTAATACCTTGTATGAGCTATGAACCGATTAGCAACACCCGAAACAAAGAAATCAGTTTGGTTTGCACGTACAGTAGTGTGGGTGGTTCGTTCTAAATTGTATCACTGGTCATCTAATGGACCGATTTTAAATTTTTTTTTAATGTCATTTGAATGGTAATAAAACAACGTTTACTTTTTGTAACTGATCATATGTCCGATTGTGAAGCAGGTTGGTAGTTATATGAAAGAAACCAAGTCATGTAACAGATTGTGAACGCTTTGGGAGCACATACTGTAAAATTCATCGGAATTCCAGTGAAGGGACCGGTTACAAGACAGATTGTAATTTTTTCCCGTTAATTTTTCATATCGTACACTCTAATCCCGTCCACAGACACGGGAATTCGTACAAGTATTCTGGGGTTGCGGCTATTTTTTATAGCCATTTTGAATACCCACCATCTTTAAACAGGGCACAATTTTCATGGTCTCCTTATCTTAAGTTGATATGTACGTTGGTAACTAACGACTGACCAAGCGGTTGGATTTTATCATTATCCGAACAAAAATCAATAGAATTTCAGTACTGATTGCGCATACTTGCATACGACAGTAATTTTCCAGCAATACTGACTGGTGAGTATTATAATGGTCTTTCCCGCAGGAAGCACAGTTTCCCCCACAATTTTGACTGCACACACCCCTAGTTTCATTCTTCATGTATTACTGCAGGGAGTTTCCAGCAGTTCTGACTGGTGAGGGTTTCGGATGCCCTATCATTCCCGCTCAAAGCACGGCCACCCCCCCCCCTTCCGCACCACAGTACTGATTGTGTACTGCCAGATGTGTGCTCGATGTATGTGTCTGGGAACGAAAAGTTATATCTTGGAGCGGTCACGTGGACCCGGGGATAGTCTATAGAATGCTCCCAGAGCTGGATGAAATGCATAGATACTCAATTTGAAGTTCTGAACTGTTGTCGGTAATAAACAATCCCACAATGTCTGTGTTTATTTATGAATGGAGATCTATTTTCTAATTATTATTATGCTTACAATTGTTACGATTTTCTTATTCTATGATAAATTGTTAATTATGAAATTTAGCAATCGGTGCGGCCGGTCACCCAGCTAGGTCCAACAAACCTAAAGCACTACTTAGGAGTGTTTGTTTACCAAGTAATGCTCAAGTTTAGTAGCAGTGGTACGACCATTGCTCAAGTCATTACTTACAGTTCAAGTACTACTGACCAAGTAATTGCTTGAGCACTGATTATGTAGGAAGCTATGGTACAGGCGTCAGTATTATGAATCTATGGATAATAATATGAAATCTGCTTCAGGGAAAAGAGGAATTAAAGTAGACAATATGGTTACCGTTTGGCCGAGAGTAAGTTCTATCAATATCTACGAAGAATGATACGAAATCTACTTCAGGAAAAAGAGGAATTAAATTAGACAATGGTTGCCTCTTGGCCGAAAGTAAGTAATATGATTATCTATGAAGAATGATACGATATCTGCTTCAGGGAAAAGAGGACTTAAAGTAGGCAATATGGTTGCCTCTTGTCCGAAAGTAAATTCTATGAATATCTATGAAGAACGATACAAAATCTGATTCAGCGAAAGAAGGAATTAAAGTATACAATACGGATGCCGCTTCGCATAAAGTAAGCACTTTGAATCTATGGAGAATGATATGAAATCTGCTTCAGGGAAAATAGGAATTAAAGTGGACAATATGGTTGCCTCTTGGCTAAAAGTAAGTACTATGAATCGATGGAGAATGATACGAAATCAGGAAAAAGAAGGAGGAATTAGGCTACGTAGTTGTCTCTTGGCCGAAAGTAAGTACTATGAATAACTATGGAGAATGATACTTAATCTGCTTCAGGGAAAGAGGAATTAAACTAGACAATGTGGTTTGCACGCAAGTAAGAAATATGAATTCCGAGGGAGAATACGGGCAAGTAAATTTCACGCGGGCCTCTCCGGTCACGATGTATTGATTTTGGGCCAATCTCCTTGTGTGTAATTCCTTATCAGAGATAATGGTAATAAAAAACTATTCGTTGTTTAAGTGACAGCTTTTATATTGGGTTGGAACCATTTTAATCCAAACTCAAAAGTTGTTAGCTATCTAATCACGAGAGAGCATTGTGTCAATTCGAAGAGGCCAAGAAGAGGCATACAAAATTTCCGCCACCTCATTTTAGAAACTCAATCTTACAATAAATCTTGTAGTACCGCCTCTCTAAAAAAACATACCGAACCGTATGTTCTATACTCTATGTTCTATGTTCTAATAACACTGTTATGTATGTAATGTGTACCGCTTTTGTGTAATAATACGTTGACATACGATGTATTTTATATCAATTAATGTTAGAATTGCTCTTCTAAACTTTGCCGTAATTTTTGAATACGGTTGATTAGTCACTTGTTCACGTGAAGTTGTATCGAGACCTTATTTAATTAAAAATTGTGGTATCCGCTACTTTTATGGCTACTATAATTTGTAGTTGTAAAGTATTTTATCCTGCAAATACTTTTGTTATTTATTTTAATATTTAAAATCCTTTTCCGGATATGTAATATTGATAAGACATAATTTAACAATGAAATAATTGTATAGTAACTAAGGGAAAAGTCTTTGTTTGGTTTTTTACTGGATTGTTATATCTTGTTTAGCAGTTTTTCTTATTTTTTCAGGAAGAAGGTGAAAAGCCAACTCTTCACAATATTAGTTTTGAGGTCAAACCCAGAATGTTACTTGCAGTGGTTGGTCCAGTTGGGTCCGGAAAGGTATCTTTAAAAAAACCTTTTTTTTTTTTTTACATTTTAGCTATTTAAAAACGTGAAAGGGGATAAGATTTAGGATGGTTTTTTTAAATCAAAAGTTAAAAATTGCTGATAATAATATAATAATAATATATGTTGGTTTTCCAAAATATTTAAAAATATGGCATTTAAATGATCACTTGCAGGTTTTAATTTTAGTAATGTATTCATTCACTTAAAAAAATTCAGGAGTTCTGGTAGAGTTAGGGACTGGTCATTATTCTGGAGGAATTGAAAATGTGACCACCGTATCTAACGATGACCCCTTCCTTCAAAACTCTGAAAAAATGTTGACCGTCCGCGCAAGATCCAAAAATTATGCGACTCCCTCCAAAAATGTGCTTTTTGTATGCCTATTGAAACTGTCTGCAGTTCCTGTTTCCAAATTAAGTAAGTAGCAGTGTGGACCGACAAGTCCAATAGTTGTAAGGATAACGTGCATAGTTTTTAATGAAAGGACCGGATTGATTTTAAAATGTTATATAAAACACCGATATTCCTTACACCCACATTATGTGGTGTTTCATACAATTAATATGATGAACGCACTGTGTGCATGTATGCCCTCATCCCTAATATAGTCAGCATCCGAAACTCACTAGAAACCAAGCAACCAGGAGGTAAAACTTTTCTAGAAAACTTATAGAAAAAACTACACTAGGTAGCACTGATGCTGGCAGCTTCAATTCCATGAAAATGTTCACATCAGGGGTTCAAGTAGGAATGCTTCAATAGAACTAGCCACATCATTCGTTCGCAGTTTTAGTATCACGATTTAATGGTGATGCTGAAAAGTGTACTGTACCATTCCGGTATTGATTGACTTCCGGTTCCGGTTGCCCACATTAAAGGTGTAGGGATTTGTGGCCCATGGTATTTAGGTCCGTGTATATGTCAGTATACTGTTCGATTCTCGATTTTATCACTGATCTATACACGTAAAAGATCTGGACGGTACATTGAGAAATGTAGGGGTGAGCTTACTGATACGAGGTAATAATCTGGATCGGTACAATATGTTCGAAATAAGAGAGGGGCAAGTGTTTACTTTACTGGCGGTCCTTACACTGGTGGACCATGCATTCGTATACATGAGCATCTAGACTACCCTGATAAAGATGACTGTCTAGTGTAATATTAGAACCACTAATGTGAAATATATAGAATTGTGTTTATAAAGCTGCCATTACATCATAGTACGGTACACCACGTTAAGTGTAAGGTATAGGGATGTTAGCAGACCATGATATCGCATGAGCATGACCATATATGTGATAAGAACGAGGCAAAGAAAAAGCGCTATGCAATCAAAGATAGTTGTGATGTTATTATAGCCACCAGGCAGCAGCTTTTTACGAAGATACTTTAATTGCATCAATTATAACTTTAAATATGGTATCATAGGCAGACTACTTAAAGGTTAAAAAAGAGACAACGAACACATCGGTACATTTTTTTCATAATTTTTTTCAAACAGAGAGGCTACATATTAAGTGTAGTGTAAACATGTGTACCAACAGATTTTCAAAAAAAGTCGTTAAACTTTTTTTCCCCTCCAATCTAGCGAATAAATGATGCTTCCCAATTTTGTAAGCAGCCAAACATAAGGTGCAACACAACTCTGCGTCTGCAATCCGTATAAATCGATGTTTATACTGAAACCTTATCCATTCTCCATTCTGAGCAATTGCAGAAACCGGTGTCACACTAAAGTGTTTTAATCCTTTAATCACTAGATGATGATCATAATTTTTCAGATGGTTTATAAATATTGGAAACGTGGCTCTATACCTGTATTGTAAATTGCGCCTTTGGTGGGCAACACCCATATCTTTACCACTAAATTGCAATGATCTCGTACTTTGATATCTGTAGCTTCCAAGTGTCTCTCACAAATATAACAATGTGTAAAGTTAAATACATTGAGTGTGTTTTCCATAGTAGGTGATAAGGGAATAAGGAACGTTTCAACAAATACTAACGTATATTTGTTGTAACTTGAAAAAATTCTCAAGACTTTATATTTTGGGTTAAATGCCGTATACGATGAGGAATGATCGTCATGAGCTATGTTACTATGAAACCATTATTATACAGTAATGATATGCATATTTTGACTATTGCTAGTGTAGTGTAGGAAACCACATTAAGCAGTATTGACTTGCATATTTATGACTTGTGTCAGTGTTCAATGCGAGTCTGCATATAAGACGACTCGTTACGTGATGCGTCCAACAATGACGGTGTAGAGTGACATCCATCGTGAAAGCCCATTGACATATACGTAATTACGATTATGAAATGCCCTCATGTGTTCAACAGCTGTAACGTTCTGTATGTCTGACCACATCAATCGCACAAGTAACTCATGACTATGATAAAAGAGTCCTTTAAGTGCCAATATGAATGACTACATATTTTGTTAGTCTAAAAATACTCAAATAAAAATAAAAAGAATACAAAAATCACGCACACGATAGAGCATTTACATACTAACAAACGAATATATCAGAGTTTGCTTTAATTCTTAAAAAGTTAATAAAGTTAGCTGGTGAATGCCCTTCATACATTTTTAATACATAGACTTCATAGACTTTTGTTAATGTGTATTTCCATTTATTTGAATACATAAAAAATACAAAAAAATCTCAGGTCTTGCGTTTTACATGTTGTAAAGTTTTAGTATTTAATCCCCAATTTTCCCCGTCTCTTCTCTTTAAATTATGAGGAGATCGTTATATAAGGGTATTAGGTCGTAAGAATCAAATTATCTACAATCACCTAATACTACCTAGTGAGAACCACCCTCATCACAATTATCGAAGTTAATTACACGACTTCCTTTACCGTGTGAAGGTGATTAGAAGGGAAATCATTGATAAATGTACTACAGTGTACTAATGTACTAATACCTTTTATTCGTTGGTTATTCATCTTCAATAATCAGTAGCAAGCACGTTGTTCTTCTCATCAACTTCCATTAGAGCTTCTTTTTCACGCCTGTTTGTTGGTTGGTTTGTTTGTTGATTTGTTAGTGTGTTAGAAGTTGGTTTGTTTGTTGGGTGGCTTGTTCGCTTCACTCCATTTTGTCGACACTCTAAGTGATAACACCCTAGTTTATTTGGAAAGTCGAAAGTTAATGGTATTGAATTACTTAGTCTCACCATTGATGGAAAAGTTAATGATGTTGAATTACACATTTGGAACAGGAACGGATCATTGGATCATATAACGTTGAAGGCCAAGACACCCTTGTAAGGGTACGTCACTGTTAAATATATTTTCTATACTGGCACTATGCATACCTTGCATCCCCACAAGAGTCGAATACAATCGAAACGTGGGTGTCTGGGGAACGAACTTTATTTCAGTATTGTTCAAAATAAGGTGAAATTGGTTCACCAAGGTGTGATTAAGTGGACCTAGGAGCTCTACCTCGCTTTACGTTCAGTGTTAGCACCCAAACTTGACGAGACCAACTGAGAAGATTTACCTGCGGGGTTGTAACTCAATAAATTCTGCAAAAAGATTTTATGAGCGCAATTATGGTTCGTACCAGCCAGCATTTTAGCATTTGTGTGCATATATCTACATTCAAGCATGGCATGTAACCACAGATTTATGGGTATTGGTATGATCACTGTCGGCAGCTGCATTACTCTATTCCATCAGTTGTGACTATCTTTACCTTCATGTACATTAATGTTTTAAATGAGTCTATATATAAATAATTATTGGAATTTGGAATAATGTTATCCATTACTTGATTGGCGGCGATAGTAAGTACGGGTTTGTATTGTATGCATTTTGTTTTTTGTATGGAAAGTTGCACGGGATTGACGAAAAATAATCAAGAGGGATAAAATACACTCTCACAAATTTGGATGAAGAAACACCATATTGACCTTGAATTACAGACTGGATGGGTAGAGGATGGGCAGCCTCGATCTAAGACGATTCAATATTTGATGTAATCCTTCTCTGTTTAGGTCGACCCATTTTCTTCCCCTTATAACATTTTTTATTATCCTTAAGGCTAGTTTATTTCTGCTTTCTTTTTCTACCACTGCCATGTTGTTGAAAACGTCAACCAACTCTGCTTATGACTTCATGACTGCCAGTCATGAAATAGTCACATGCAGAATCACTAAAAGTTTGTCCTGAAGCAAATCTGACCCAAAACCAACATCCGTGCTTAAAGCTGTACATCCAAAGAAACCACCTATGCTCTTTAACCTTTTGACCCTCGCTTATCTTCAACTCCTCAATACCAGGTAATGCATGGAAACCAACTAACATTCATGAAAATGAATATAAATACTTATTGTGCCTGATCCTTCATCGAAGCTGATACTGAAATAATATTTTTTTGTTCTGATACATCTACTAGTATTTACTGAAAACAGTGCCCTAGTGCACACAAAATCAGTTGGTTGTTTTGTTTTGTTTCTTTGTCACATGAACAGCCTTGGCCAAATCATTCATGTATTTATTACATGAATGATTGAGCTTAGAATATTGTGTAGGTCAACTAGCGTATACAGTCTTAGAGAGCAAGTAATCCAGCTACACATATTAGCAAGAAAATTACATTTGCAGAATTAATTGTAACTTAAGTCTGCAATTGTAATAGTTACGATTACAATAAAATTATACCTGCTGGCTTTATTGTAACAAATGTGTATTACTGGGGTGACAAGTCTAGGAGTCACTGCATCAAGACTAAGAAATAAAAAGCAAAATTAATAAGAAAAAAAGTAAACAATATTTTTTTCGGGACAAAGCTAAGGGAGAACCACGACAGCAACAGATTTGCAGCGACACTGGGACTATGCACTTGACTGATGGTGAAGTATTAATTTTTGGATTGCCAAACTATTAAATACAGGGCAGCCCGTAAAATAACAAAAGCAGAGATTTGTGTTTCCGAGCTTTTAAATATGCAGGGTTGTCCATAAAGTAACATGAGTGGGAATGTATGTTACCGAGCTTTTCAATATACAGGGTAGTACGGAAAATAACATGAGTAGAAATTTGTGTTTTAACTCTTCAGGGTGGTCTGTAAAGTATCAAGGACAGAAAATTGTGTTGCCAATCTTTTAAAAATACAGAGCGGTAAGTAAAATAACAAAACCAACAATTTATGTTACAGAGCTTTTAAATACAAGATGGTCCGTAAAATAACAAAGAGTGGAAACTTATGGTACCGAGCCTTTAAATATACAGGGCGGCCCATAAAATAACAACAGAAATCTGTTCAGTCCAAGAGGGAAGACAAATCTAATTTTTATTGTTGCGTTTTTTATAGACAACCTTACAGGGTGTCCCAAAAATCCCAGTCCCCCCTCACAACTTTTGAAGGGGTAAAATGAAGACAGTGAAATCCTGGCAATGTTAGTTTGGTTAATCTACCTTTGTACATAACCGGCATTTCGCCTGCCAACCCCCTGGGGGGCCCCAGAGGCCCAACTCAGAAATTTCCAATGAAATGGGGGTTAAAAAATTACTTATTTGAAAGGTCTTCATTAGGTGAGTAAAGTGCTACAATGATTGCATCGATATGATGAGCTCATCGAAAATGGCGGCCAGTCAAACATTAGGATTTTCCTCTGCATCCTATGTGTTACCAGGCTAAAGACGTCGGAAAGGAACGTAGGTGGCAGCAAAATGCTTCGCTCAATTTGATTGGATTACACCCACAACGTCGTTTGCTGTTTGAAACCCAATGTCTGGGCCTCAGTCCCCCCCGTACCCCCCTCGGGCTTTCTTTTAATAATAATCTGACCGACCTTGCTTCGCTACTGGCGAAACGGAACATAAAACTCGGACGGTGAACATTTTCCATTAGTTAAACATTGTGCTCATTAAACGTTCAGAGGATCGAAAGGAATTATATGCTCATGGACCTCACTTCCTAGAGAGAGCTGGAGGAGGAGGGGGGCACTGAGGCCCACACTCCATTTCAAACTGCAGAAGACGTTGTGGGTGTAAGCCAACCAAATTGAACAAAGCATTTTGCTGCCACCTACGTTCCTTTACGATGTCTTTAGCCTGAGTAATAAATAGGGATACAGAGGAAAATCGTAATGTTTGACAGGCCACCATTTTGCATAGGGTCATTGTACCAAAGCTCTCAATGCGGCATTTTACTCGCCTAATGAAGACCTTTCAGATAAGATATTCCTTGACCCCCATTTCATTGGAAATTTCTGAGTTAGGGCCCCTGGGCCCCCCGGGGGGGGGAAGCGAAATGCCGGTTGTACACAAACGTAGATCCTTTAACCAAACTTACATTGCCAGGGTTTCACTATATTCATTTAACCTCTTCAAAAGTTATGAAGGGGACTGGGACTTTTGGGGCACCCTGTATTTCTGTTGGGTTAACGTTCTTTACTAACAAATTTTTAGTTTTACAATAGATAACATTTACATTTAGGGTCTTATTTTTGCACAATTTATTAATCTACACATTAGTTTTTGCGTTAGGTAATAAATAAGAAAAAAATTAAATTATGTGACCGTTCTGCTTTTTTAAGTTGTTTAATAATATAGCTACACAAATCATATACTTGAGGCTATTTTTTTTACTCATTTTTACATGTATGGGGGATAATTTTAAACTTTATTTTTTAATACTAGGTACTATATTAGTAGCTATGAATTCTGCCATTTAGACTGCCTTCCAAGTTTTTTCTTTGGTAAATAAATGTTATCTTCAAACAGACTTCTCTTCTGATGACCCTTTTACATGAATTGCCTGTGATATCTGGAGATATTGAGATCCATGGAAAGATAGCATTTGCGGCTCAACAACCATGGATTTTTCAATCCAGTGTTCGACATAATATCCTTTTAGGAAATGCTTATGATCAAGCACGCTATTCACAGGTTATCCGTGTTTGTGCCCTGGAAAAGGTACGATTTCTATTTTACATATTACCAGTTTCTCGTTAAAATCCTAGTGGCTGTTTTGAAACCTTTTGTACTTTTTAGGACATGATGCAGTTGCCATATGGTGATCATACCTTAGTTGGGGAAAAGGGATCATCTTTAAGTGGAGGCCAGAAAGCGAGAATTAGCCTGGCAAGGTAACTATATAAATTCTTATTTAAATTATCTAACTTTACTCAGATTATCCTAAACTAATTCTGTGTAATAGAGGTTTTCTGCGTAGTAAATAAGAACCGAAATGTTATCTGCATTTTGAAAGCATATTTACCTCAAAGTATAATTAAGTGGCACATGAGACTAAATTTGAACTATACTATTTCCCATGCCTAAAAATGAGAAAGTGATCGTGGACAGCCACCAGCCAATCGTGCCTCCTTAACACCGATTAAACGAGCACAAGTAATTTTAACAGATTAAACTGTCAGCATCATTCCTCCATCTTTTTTACGATCGACTCGTGTGGTATCCTGGGTTACGCCACATAACGAAAACATGAAAAAACTGTATTTGGTAGGCCTAAACCAATTTTTAATATACGACGTACCTGACAGTTAAGTGACGCATTATTTGATTTCCCGGCAGTGCGCGCTTAATCTTTGGTTACCATAGTGACAAAAGATCAGTGACCGACAGAAGACCCGCTGAAGCATGTTAAACCAATCTGGTTTAGGCCTATTGCCTCTACTATGCGACGCATGCCAGTCGAGGTAACCCAAGTACAAAAAACGTTACGAGGTATTTAAATTCACCAGAAATAATAGAAAATAAATTAATAATAATTGACATAAAACGTAGTATTATAACGAACCATAACCTATTTTAAAATCTAATAAACAATTTCTTACTAAAAATAAAACACGCATTTACTTTGGTTGAAGCTCTCGAACGGTGATTAAAGTCATCCTACGACAATTGTCTGCTTTCACGGAGAGTGTCTTTTGGCAAATTTGTGATGGATCGCTGGAGAAACAAAATTACGTTATTCATGGAGTTACTGTACAAAATACCATTCGTATAAACACGAAACGAATCAGTGAGTGCATCTGGCAACAATTGGACACTTTGCCATCTCGATGTGTCCAAAACCTTCAATAAATCTAAGGTAAATTATGTACCTGCTGCTGTGGTTTCACAGCATGGTATAGCTGTTGCCAATGAACCAA
The DNA here is from genome assembly GCA_023313725.1 of Lithobius niger. Taxonomy (NCBI): domain Eukaryota; kingdom Metazoa; phylum Arthropoda; class Chilopoda; order Lithobiomorpha; family Lithobiidae; genus Lithobius; species Lithobius niger. Next base: position 71,058 of record JAHWFP010013181.1, read on the forward strand.
TGGCCAGAACCTTCATATAGTCTATGATAGATTCCAAAGTATTTTGGTTGCCTTGGTATATAGACGACTCCATTACAACTTATGATCATTCGTCATCGTCCGTTAGTCTAAAACGCTTTATTCTATTAATATCATAGCCGAAATATCCTGTCGTGAAAGAAGCCTACTACCTTACAGTAAATCAAAGTTCAATTAAATATCAGTTGCTGTGGTTTAAAACTAAGGATATGCGTCTCAAAAAGAGTTGAAATGGACGTTTTACGTTGCACTTATTTTGTTAGCAGAATATCTTCATCACTAAAAATATGAAAATGAAAAGGTGACAGCAACTCTTAGTGAACTTAATAGCACTTACTCCTGAGGAGGATGTTGCCCGATCATTACTGGAAATAATTGTAGCTTGTTCCACTTTTTTTGATGGAATGATGTGTACAACTATTGTACATCACTGAAAATGGGAAAGCAATGGAAAAGTGAAAGGAACTCTTAGTGAACTAAATGGCACTTCTGAGAAGGGTGATTCATCGAAAATGTTGTCCAGACATGAAGGTACATAAGGGTGGATTGATGTGAAAGGCTACAACTGTGCTCAATGAATACGTCAATTTTTTACGTAATTTTACTCTTTTATGTTCATAATGTTTAGCAAGTAATGTGCAAACACCGTATCAGCGAAAAGGTTCTACTGAAAAAAAGCTCTAGTCAAAAAAGAAACAACCAGTCAATACCAGAAATATCCTTTAAATAATAATATTTGATAAACAGCTAAACAGCTTATGGGCTGTACTCAATTAAACAATGCCAATACCTCAAAATGTTGTAATAAAAAGTAGCAGCACTTCAAATTCTGGTATTTAATAAAAGGCAATGACTAGAAAACTGGCGTAAAGAAATGATTGAAGAAGTAGTCATCAAAAGTGGAGCTACAATGCAATAGGTAATCAAAAAGTGGTAGTGACTTAGAAGTAATAACAGACGAGTATAGCAGCGTCTCAAAAAATTGGTATTCGGTAAGAGGCAATGATTTTAAAAACAAAGTTCCTCCAACAATGACAGGAATTTAAAAAGTGGTCATCCGAAAATGGTGATTAGAAAACTGGTCATTAAAAAACAATGATTATAGAACTAGTCATGTAAAATAGCGGTGATTCAAATAATAGTCATCAATAGTGCAACCACACTACAAGATGTAATCAAAAAGTGGCAGCGACTTAGAAGTAGTGACTGAAGAGTAAGGCAGCGACTCATGATTATAGAACTAGTCATCAAAAATAGGGGTGATTAAAAT